>CATIWR010058817.1:0-22185 GCA_949677035.1 Omphalea diandra | reverse complement strand
GGGGAGTGGATGTAGGGATTGTTTTGCCCGAACCACTATAAAATCTTTGTCTCCTTGCAATTCTTTCTTCTTCTCTTAATCTTTAGTTTAAATTTTTAAACACCAATTCAACCCCCCTTCTTGGTGCCTAGGGACAACACTCTCAATCCCCCATTGATTGATAAAAGGATAGAGTCATAAGCAAGATTCCATTCATTTTAGCATAACCACAAAATTAAGGTGATTACAAATGCATTCTTAGTCATAAAAAGGGGAAGGATGCATCCCTTAACTAATGTGTATGTGTATGGTGGCAAAACAAGTAAGATCTATCAAGAGGACATAATATGAAAGAATTTAATACAGGGGTCATAGGTGTTAACAACATCCCTCAATGACATCTTTTATAGCCTATGCCATAAATATATAAATAGAGCTAATTTGGTGCTGAGGAAGACCAATCAATACCCTTCAAGGATTGTATTCATGGACATCATGAAAAATAAGACAAAAATACACCAAATAAATGAAAATTTCAAAGGAATCCAGGGGTTATTAACCTTATAGCCTCTCTCCATTGCTTTCCATCCATTCACAAATATGAAGAAGATGAAGGGGATGAAAACCAAGCCATAAATAAGGTTTAGAAAATTCCTAAAAATAATATTTAAATATAAAATATGTCTTATCAGGGGGATGTAGGCCTTGGATGCCAAGAAGGGGGGGTTGAATTAGTGGTTGTTTTAAAAATTGAAGGAGGATTAATGTGTTTAAAAAGATGAGTAGGAGAAGAAGGAAGTTGACACAAGTGTTTATAGTGGTTCGAGTGTTAACTAACCCTACGCCTACTCCTCAATTCTCTATAATTGGGTGTTTCACTCAACTTAATAGGTTTTTCCAAGCTCAGACCAAACTTTTACAACTTGTGTTTTCTAGGCTCACACAAAAAGCCTCTTACGAGTGTTTTCAAGGCTCACACTAAAACCTCTCACAACTATTTTTGAGGCTCACACTGAAATCTCTGACAAGTGTTTTCAAGTCTCACACTAAAACCTCTTACAATGGTGCTTATTGCTCACACCAAATAATTACAAAAGTATAAATGAGAATTGAAAGAATGAGTAGCAAATTAGCAATAGTTTAGTTACAAATTAATGAATTCTCTTGCATTTACATCTATTTGGTGGAGTATTTATAGATCATATCTACCAAAGAGACGTTGGACTAAAACAATAAACAAATCTCTAAGAATTGCTAGGCAGATTCAGCATTAAATGCTTGTCAAGAATTGCTAGGTAGATTCAGCATTAAATGCTTGTCAGACTTCAATCGTGGTCATTGCTACCCTTTTTCGATCATAAATTTTCAATTTCCATGGATGAGCTAGAAACTTCGACGAAAAAACCTGTTTATGTCTAACGTCTAGTCCACGTGTCAGCTTTCCATTAGTTGTCTAAGAAAATATAGTTGTTGTGTTCCAACCATTGTCAAAAGTCATAGTCGCGAGATAATAATGCCTTGGGCGTGATTGAGACCACAAATGCTTCTGTTTGAAGAAGAAACTTCAACTCCTTGAGTCACGATCGTTACCAAATTTTTGCCTTCGTGATTTTTGATATTTGAATGGGCACCTAGGACACTTAGCATGCTGTGGTTATGGCTTTGGTTCCCTCCTTTATCATTATGAAAGTCGCGATCGCGACTCAGACGTGACACTCATCGCAAATTCCTCTGTGACAAAGGCTTGACAATTTTTTCCTAGCAAAATAACCCATGATTTCTTCTGTTATAACTTAATCCTTTCTTATAATTGATTCGCAGTCGTGATTTACCATATACACACCACGAATTAGAGTGATCTTTATAAGATTGGAGATTTTGAACTCTTTCCAACTTCCAATAAAAAAATCTAACTTATAATCTGTAAAACAACACTTAATGAAAGTATTAGAATTGATCAATCTCTATTGTCAAGATCAAAAGAGGTTCATAACTTAGGTTAAATCAACCTAGTCCAATAATCTCCCCCTTTTTGATTTTGACAACTTAGATTGATCCTAAGGGAAAATAAATGCGTGAGTTTTGAAGATGTGAAGTTGGAATGGTGAATGATTCAATGAATACTTAAAAATTTAGATCAAAGTGAAATTTTCTAAGTATGATATTCAACTAATCAAAGTGAAATTTTTATGTATGACTGTAAAGCTCCCCCTCAACTTATGTTATTTTCTTACAAATTATTTTCTCTCCCCCTTAGATTCTTTCTCTCCTCCTTTGGCAAGATCAAAAAGAGGGTTCATAAGGGAAAAGAACAAATACATAATAAGTAGATAAGTGTTCATAAGGAGCAAAATTAATAGGAATTGCAATCATAAAGGTAAATTCAATCAATCATATAAGATAACATTTTAAAAACAAACATTTTTATTTACTTGTAAGCAAGCTGTGTAATCAACAACTTTACATAAAAAATAACAAAGAGAAAATACAAAGAAAACAAAGAGAAAATACAAAGAAATCAACAACTTTACATAAGGACAAATCCTTTTGAGACACTTTCTCATTACCATCACCTTTAGCAATTGCGGAAAATGTGATGATACGATGGAATATCCAAAAGGGTAGGGTTTTTATGTATTTAGCTAAGGATGCTTTTGGGTAATGTTTGGTCTCAATGGAAATTTTCAACCAAAATTCAGAATATATTATGTCAAGAGTGGAGATAATGAAAGAGATTTTTTCTCTGACTTGAAAGTTGAAGAGGGTGGATAATTGTTCAAAAGTAATAAAGTATGGATCCTTGAAAACACGAAATACTAACCCGTATTGCCCCTTTCGTGATTCTGCTTTGTGACTTAGTTGAACCGTACACATGAATTTCCTAATGGCTTATTCATAACTAGGTTCATCCCAAAAGATGAACTCATTCCAGCCTAAGTTCGATAGGAATGCACGTATTTCTGCATTGATTATAAGAGTCTCCAACAGAAATGTAGAAGGGATTTTATTGGGGAGGATGATTTTTGAGGAGTTTGCTTTGAAGAGTTCCTTTTTCTCCTTTGTGATGCCCTTCATTAGATGAAGTGCTGGAGGTGCAGATGGTTGAGCCACAACCTTGCCCTTTTCTACTTTAGAAATTTTCTTGGGAGCCATATGAGAAGGTAGAGAGAGTTTGGGAATTTAGAGAATTTTGGAAAGAGAATTGATTTGGAGTAGGATGAAGTGATAAGAATCACTGTTTGGAAGGTTTATATAGCCATTGGAAGGATGTTAAAATGGCTAAAAATGGCTAGAATTGGAGTGATGAAAAGTTGGAAATGGTTGTCAGTCAAATCACTTAATTGTGTGTTAGTTACTAGAATTCGCGATCGCTAAATGCATAGTCGTAACCACTATTTCTGAAAAATGTGAGTAATGGACAAAAAATCCTCAGGAATCGGTGAGTCCAACGGTCAAATTTTTGAAAATTTGACTGAATTCGCAGTGGAGAGTAAAGGTCGCGATCACGAATTAACATTTGTCAGCCAGGTGAGTTGAACCTTTAATTTGCGATCGGGAGTCAAGGATAGTGACCGTGAATTACAAGGCAATAAAGATAATGATGAAAAAGTAAGATTTAACAATTAAAGAGATGATCCACATTAATATATTGATGCTTAATTTATGCAATTTGATATAAAAAAGCACAATTGCAATTAAAATTAAGACATCTAATGATTAATATCACATACAACCAATACACATAACAATCAAACAAAAGATCAAACTTTTTACTTTAGGGAGCTTCCATCAAACATTCCTAATTCTCTCTTAATGAAGTTCAATCTTTCTTCATTTAGAGGTTTAGTGAAAATATCTGTAAGTTGATGAGTTGTGTCTATAAATTCTAACACAATATCACCATTTTGGACATGATCTCTAAGAAAGTGATGTCTAATATCTATGTGTTTGCTCCTAGAGTGTTGGATGAGATTCTTAGAGAGATTAATCGCACTATTGTTGTCATATTTGATAGGAATGTGGTCAACATTTTTGCCATAGTCCTTTAATTCTTGTTTCATCCATAACACTTGGGTGCAACAATAACCCGCAACTATATACTCAGCTTCGACGGTGGATAAGGCAACTGAAACTTGCTTCTTGCTAAACCAAGACACTAAGCATTCTCCTGAAAATTGGCAAATTCCAGAAGTGCTTTTTCTATGTAAAAGACTACCAGCGTAATCCGCATTCGAGTAGGCTATGAGACTAAAAGATGATTATCTAGGATACCATAGACCTAAGTGTAAGGAGCCATGCAAGTATTTAAAAATCCTTTTAATAACATTTAAATGTCATTCCTTGGGACAAGACTGAATTCTAGCATACATACATACACTCAACATAATATCAAGTCTTGAAGTAATAAGATAAAGTAGAGAACCGATCATACCTCGATATCTCTTTTCATCAACTGTCTTACCCGATTCATCTTTGTCTAGTTTAATGGTACCACTCATGGGTGTTTGTACTATTTTGTATCCATCCATACTAAATTTCTTGAGTATGTCCTTGGTGTATTTGGCTAGGTTGATGAAGATCCCTTCTTTTGTTTGCTTGATTTGTAGACTAAGGAAAAACTTGAGCTCTCCCATCACGTAAATCTCGAATTCCCTAGTCATACACTTAGCAAAATCCTCATAAAGAGATTCATTAGTAGCACCAAAAATGATATCATCAACATAAATTTATACTATAAGTATATCATGTTTATGCCTTTTTACAAACAAGGTAGTGTCCACCTTGCCCTTTTCAAAATCATTTTTCAAAAAAAAAAAAGAACTAAACCTTTCATACCAAGCTCTTAGAGCTTTTTTCAACACATACAAGGCTTTATTCAATTTGAAAACATAATTTGGAAAACAATAGAGACTCAAAATAGGGAGGTTGTTCAACATAAACTTCCTCCTCAATAATTCCATTTTAAAAAAGAACTTTTAACATCCATTTAAAAAATTTTAAAATTCATATGACATGCATAGGCTAAAAGAATCCTAATGCCCTCTAACCTTGCAATGAGGACAAAAGTTTCATTATAATCTACCCTTTCCTCTTCATTGTAATCCTTAGCAACCAATCTAGCTTTATTCCTAGTGATGAAACCTTGCTCATCTAATTTGTTTCTAAACACCTATTTACAACCTATAATTGGGTGTTCCTTAAGCCTAGGAACAAGTTCCCATACCTTATATTTCTCTCAAATTAGTTAAGTTTTTCTTACTATCACCTAACTTTCATCATCAAGAGCCTCATTAATAGATTTTGGCTCCAATTGAGAAACAAAGGCAAGGTTATTAACAAAAAGACTAAGTTGAGATCTAGTACTTACACCTTTTGATGTATCACCAACAATTAAGTCTTTGGGGCGATGCTTGGAGAATCTCCAATCCTTAGGTAGATCTTGATTTGGTACAACTTCTTGTTGATATTGTGGTTCCTTATTTATTCTTGATGATTCACCTTTATCTTTGTCTTCATCTTCCTCTCTTATAGTATGCTCCAACTTCTATTTTTCAAAGTCACCTACAAGATCATAAATAAAAGAACCTTTCCCAAGATCAAGTTTACTAGATTCATCAAAAATTACATTTATAGACTCCTCAACTACCATTGAACTTTTGTTATAAACCCTATAGGCCTTGCTAGAGGTGGAATATCCTAAGAAGATACCTTCATTGGTTTTAGAATCTAATTTCCCAAGATTATCCTTGGTATTCAAAAAATAGCACTTGCATCCAAATACTTCTAGGTATGATACCTTTGGTTTTCTACCATTCCATAGCTAATAGGATGTTTTATTGAGAATGAGTCTTTTAAAAACTCTATTTGCAATATAATACAAAGTATTAATGGCTTCAACCCAAAAATAATTTGGCAAAGAATACTCATTAAACATAGTTTTAACTATTTCTACTAGTGTTCTATTTTTCCTTTGTACAACACCATTTGGTTGACAAGTTGAAAAGTTATGAAAAATCTCATTCTCTGAACAATAAGTTTCAAAAGACTTTTTTTGAAATTCTTTTCCATGGTCACTTCTTATATAAGAAATGAAGTAACCCTTTTCATTTTGAATTCTTTTTGCAAAGCTTTTGAAAGCATCAAATGTATCATTCTTATGAGCTAAGACACCTAAGTAAATCTAGAATAATCATCAATTAGGACTAGTGCATAATATTTTTCACCTAAATTAGCACTCCTAGTAGGTCCTATCAAATCCATATGAATTAGTTGAAGAGGTTTAGATGTACTTTTAACATTTTTAGTTTTGAAGGAAGATTGATGTTACTTCCCCATTTGGCAAGGACCACATGTCTTGTCTTTTGAGAAACTTAGCTTTGGAAGATCTTCCACTAGCTTTCCTTTAGATAAGCTTTGTAAGTGCTCCATGCTAACATGTCCAAGCCTTCTATGCCATAGCCAATCTTCATTACTAATAGACATAAGACACTTGAAAGATTGGTTAGCCAAATTGTCTAAGTCAATTGAGTAGGTATTGTCTTTCCTTTCACCCTTGAAAACAACCCTTTTATCCACTAATACGGTAACTTGGCATTCTCTAGGGTCAAAGGTGACTTTATTACCTTTGTCACACAATTGACTTACACTTAACAAATTATGTTACAAGTCATCAACTAACAAAACATTATTAATTAAGGAGCAACCATTCCTACTAATGGTTCCAATGTCAATTACCTTACCCTTGGCATTGTTACCAAATGTGACATTGCCACCTTCTTTTTCTTTCAAGGCCATGAATAGCTTCATATTGCCTGTCATGTGCTTTGAGCATCCACTATCCATATGCCAATCATTTGATTCATTGGTGGCTGCCAAACATCCTTACATAACATAAAGAAATCATCTCTTCTTTGGTGCCCAAGCATGTTTAGGTCCTAAGGGATTAGGCATTGAAAGATCCTCCAATTTAAGGTGAGCCTTCCTAATGTAGTAATAAATATTAATATGTTCATACCTAATGCAATAATGATATTAGAGTTTAAACTTATGAGTCTTTCTCCTATGCACAATCTTAGTATGAGTAGGGGGCCTTCTCATACTTTGGTTATGGGAATGTATGCAAGTGCATGAGTGATGAGAAGTAAAAGAGAATTTTTTATGTTTATTTGTTTGAGCATGCTTCTTGTTGTATATATAAGCATGATTTTCTCTTTGAGCCTTGAAGGGCCTTACATTTGTCGTTAGGCATAAGTGGTTTAGTGCTAGGAGCACCTATTTTCCTAATGACCTCAATACTTGAAATTTGAGGTGTTGTTGCTCTAACAAATGTAGTGAGTGTAAATGTAGAGGTTGAGGCTTTATTAAATCCTAGACCATGCCTAATTAAGGGAGGCCTTTGTGATACTATGAGTGTATTCAAAGCTTCCTTACCCTTATGAAATTTTAAGATAGAGCTTCTAAGCTCAATGACTTCTCCCTTTAGAGAATCATTCTCTTTTCTTAATGAAGCTAATGGTGAAGATGATTTGGAAAGATTTTCCATAGCCTTTTTGAGTTCTTCATTTAAAGCCCTCAATTCACTCATAAGATTATTGAGGGATTTTAAATCATCCTCTAGTTTTGAACATTTTTTCTTATAAGATTTCATTTGTGACTTATACTTGACACATCTCATATTGAGAGCTTCTAGAAGCTGTTCATCTACATGATCTAAGTTATCATAATCTGAATGAGAATGAGATGAAATGCTTACCTCATTAGGAGAGTCTTCTTGAGCCATGAAGCATATATTGGCAATCTCTTCATCCTCATCATCCTCACTTGAACTATCATCCCAAGTGGCTTTAAAGCTTTTTCTCTTCTCTTTGTCCCCTTTCTTCTTCTTCTTTAGCTTGGGACAATCATATTTGATGTGGCCTTGCTTGCCATACTCATAACAAGTGACTTCAGTTGATCTTTTTTAGGATTAGGAGTAGCTCTCTCAAAGTTTCTTCTTTCCTTTCTTTTTTCTAATGAGCTCTTTGTTCCTTCTAGAGAGCATTGCTAGTTCCTCTTCCTCATTGTTACTTTCTTCTTCACTTGAACTAACCTTTACTTTCTTTTCTATAGAAGTGGACTTGAGTGCCAAAGTTTTCTTTTCATGTTTTTTAGATTTTTCTCCTTGGCCCCTCATTTTCTTCATCTCCTCATCTTTCTTTAAGGCTAACGTATGAGTTAAGAGTTTGCCTATCAAGAGATCCGTTGGCACCTTTCCTGGTTCTAGATTGGATTCTTGGATACTGCACACTCTAGCACCAAACTTTTCAAGAAGCAAAGACTTTAAAATTTTGGAGTTTACCTAATGATTTGTGAGAATCCTATCAAACTTCTTCATGTTGGTGATGATTTCTAGGAGTCTATTGGTCATGTCGATGATGCTCTTATCCTCCTTCATCATGAACAACCCACTTTATCACATATATCTCTAGCCGGCTAGATTTCACTATGGTGGTGCCTTCATGATAGTTCTTCAATGCTTTCCATATCCCATGGGCTGTTTAGCAATATTGTACTCTTCTAATCTCTTCTCTTGAGAGAGAGCTTAGAAGAATGACCATAGTTCTCTTGTTCTTGCCATTTGAACTTCTATGTGCTTCAATCCACTCTTTTCTAGGAATGAGTTCTTCACTCCCATTGACCACTTTGGTGGGTGGCTTCCATTCTTTAACCACAACATCCGAAAGGTCCACCACATTCGTATCAAGATAGATCTCCATTTTATACTTCCAATGAGTATGGTCAGCTCCATCAAAGTAGGGCTTGAGGTGTGAGTGGATTACTTATTATGCCATGATCTTTACTTACACAATTAAGGTTTTTTAGTAAGACTTGGCTCTGATACCACTTATTGGTCTTAGACACCAAGAAAGAGGGTTGAATTGATGGTTATTTTAAAGATAGGCTCATACTAAAATCTCTCACAAGTGTTTTCAAGGCTCACACTAAAACCTCTTACAATGGTATTTACTGCTCACACCAAACAATTACAAAAGCATAAATGAGAATTGAGAAAATGAGTAGCAAATCAGCAAGAGTTTGGTTACAAATTAATGAATTCTCTTGCATTTACATATATTTGGTAGAGTATTTATAACTCATATCCACCAAAGAGACATTGGACTAGAACTATAAATAAATCTCCAAGATGTTCTATGCAGATTTAGCATTAAATGCTTATCAGGTTTCAGTCGCGGTCACTATTACCTTTTCACGGTCGCGAATTTCTAATTTCTATAGAGGAGTCAAAAACTTCAGTGGAAAAACCTGTTTATGTCTAACGGTTAGTCCACGTGTCAGCTTTCTGTTGGTTGTCTATGAAATAATAGTCGTTGTGTTCTAACCACTCTCAAAAGTAGTAGTCGCCAGATAACAATGCCTTGGGCACGACTGAGACCGCAAATTCCTCTGTTTAAAGAAGAAACTTCAACTCTTTGAGTTGCAGCTGCTTTGAATTTTTGCCTTTGCGATTTTTTATCTTTAAATGGATACCCGGGACACTTGGCATGCTGTGGTTATGGCTTTGGGTCCCTCCATTGTCACTATGAAAGTCATAGTCACGACACTCACCGCGAATTTCTCTGTGACTAAGGCTTGGCAATCTTTGTGTGTTTCGTAGCAGCGAAATAGCCTGCGATTTCTTCTGTCATAGCTTCATCCTTTCTTATGATTAATTCGCGGTCACGATTTACCATACACACACTGCAAATTAGAGTGATCTTTACAAGGTTGGAGATTTTGAACTCCATCCATCTTCTAATGAAAAAATCTAACTTATAATATGTAAAACAACACTTAATGAAAGTATTAGAATTGATCAATCTCTGTTGTCAATATCAAAAAAGGTTCATGACTTAGGTTAAATCAACCTAGTCCAACAGGGGAATAGGTGTCTTTAGTTATTGCAACTGCCTCATTCCATCCATTTTTATACAAAAAAAGAGGCTAAATAATTAAAGGAATAAGAGAAAGAGGCACTATTATGAATAATGCATATGAGGAGTATCAGTGGTCCATATAGATCAACAAGTAGCTTATATGGACCATAAAGATGTTTATATAGACAACTAGATACCTATACAAACCTTAGGGGTCTATTACCAGTAGAAAACTATAAAGAAGAAAAGAGGGAAAAAAAAAGAAAGGAGAAGATGCCCTAGAATGGCTTGAGGGGTTAGCTTATGGCCTTTAAAGGCATCTTAAATGATATGATTCTTCTCTAAAATGCAAAGATTCTAATGAAAAAGAAGGTTATGCTTGGCCTTTTCATTTTGAAACTTGAGTAGGGTAAGTAGTTATGGAGTTTCCATGAATGAAAGATTTTTATGGCTCTAGGTATTCACTTTATAACAACAATTCTTTAGGAAAACTCTCTTTAAGTATACACACTTGATTGGTTGACCTTTTTCTGATAGGTTTGGGCCATTGAGCTAGGATTAGTGGAGGGTAGCAACTCTCTTTTAGATATGGAATTTTATTGTCATTAATTTTAAAGATGTGATGAGGCTTGAATTCTAGAGAAGACTAGTATGACCCACTAAGCTTCCCTACATGAGCTATAGTGGAAGGAAGCATATATTCCTGTACATACAATCACTAAGTTAGCCTTTTTAGAAAAGTAAAGATTTATTGGATACTTATAGTGTTTTTCTTATGTCTATTTCCAACTTCATCTTAGTTGGCATAGGCCCTCAAATATGTGGAATGAGGAGTTGATGGAGGCTAAGGGGTACTTTTATGAACGTTGACTTCTTGTGGGTCTTTTCATTCGAGAGTGACACCTGGGTAGGTTTTTTCTGAGAGAGAGGCTAAACAGGCATCCAGTACCTCAAAATCCCCTAGACTATAGGTTCTGGGGTAAATAGGACTTATATTAAAGGGGGCATTAACTGGGAGCCTAGAGAGGAGTGCCTGGCAAGTGTAGAAAGATATTTAAGAAAGATGGTTGACTACCTTCTAACTGCCATCTTAGTAGTGTGGCACACATCTTTAATCATTTCCTTGCCATGATGAGACACATGGGATAACGTTATTCAAAAAGGCTCGAAGGATGAAGGTTTGATTGGAGAGAATATGCTTGCAGTTGTCACTTATAAAATGGAGCCATAAAAACACTTGCACTTCAAAGCCCGTTGGGTTGGAGTTAGTGATGGTTAGCAAGTTGGACCCTTTTTTTGATAGCATGGTGATTCATTTCACTCTAGTACAATTAACGCTTTGCTAATGCTAGAGTTGACTTAATCTTCCTGCACTTTTACTTTAGATGGCCTATTTACATAAGTATTCAATTTTTTTTTTTTGCATTCTTTATGTTATTATTCTGTTATTTTCCATTTTCCAAACTAAAATTATTCTTCATAAGATTCCTTGAGTTTAGGTTGAACACCTAGTTGATCTGATGACTGCTCTGAAGAAGACATACACACGACATACCGAAGAGCTGCAAGTAACAATTTAGTTGATGTATGCATGATTATATGTGCTTTGATGTGTGATCATGTCCTAACAACCTAGAATTCTTTCTTCTTTTTATCATTCCAAGGGGAGGTCATTTATTTGAAGGATGGACTTAGTATAAGAGACTTAGGTAACAAATTAAGGGAAAAAGAAAAAGACCTAGCATGGAATTGACCAATAAATTAAGGAAAGATATACATGGTTAAAGGACTTCTTAATATCAATTTCTCCAAAGATAGAGTTTGTGATGCATATTAAATAGGTAAACAAGTCAAATCCTATTTTAAGGTAAATAACAAGGTAAATTCTACAAGATCTCTTCAATTGTTATACATAGATCTATTTCATCCTACTAGAGTTATTAGTTTAGGTGGCATACATTATGCATTTGTTATTATAGATGACTTCTCTAAGTTTGCTTAGATTCTATTTCTTCCTCATAAGGATTCTTATTTTAATGCTTTTAAGTCTTTTGCAATAAGAATTAGAAAATAGAAAGATTTAAAAATCGAAACCATTGCAATTGATTATGGTAGAGAATTTGAAAATGAAAACTTTTTACATTTTTGTGAAGAAAATGAAATTTCACATAATTTTTCAACTCCTAAGACTCTTCAACCAAATGAGGTAGCAGAGATTATAAAAAAAAAAAAAGTGGTAGTAGAGAGGAAAAATAGAACACTTTAAGAGATGGCTAAAACTATGTTTAATGAGTATAATTTGTCAAAATATTTTTAGGAAGAAATCATAACACCTCTTAGTATGTTTTAAATAGAGATATGGTTTGACCTATTGTTTTTTTTTAAAAAAAAAAACCCTTATGAGCTATGGAATCTTTGGAAACCCAAAATTGCTTACTTTAAAGTCTTTGGTTGTAAGTGTTTCATTCTAAATATTAAAGACAACCTTAGCAAATTTGATAAAGGAGTATTCCTAGGTTACTCTATCTTTAGTAGAGAATATGGGTCTTCAACAATACAAGACTTGTAGTTAAAGAGTCAATGATTATTGTTTTTTATGAGTCCTACCAAACTTCTCTTAGCAAGGAAGAAGATATTGATGAACTTATAGGTTTAATGGATGAGTTGAACATTGGAGAAAAACATAAAGAGATGGATGACAAATAAAAAGATGATGACTACTCAAATGAGACTCCACCTTATACATCTCCAAGTGTAAAGCAAATGGTTCAACAGGTAAAGAAGGATTGGATATACAAGAAAGATCATCACAAAGATCTCATCATTAGTAATCCATCAAAAAGGGTATTGACTAGATCCTTCCCTAGAAATACAAGTAATAATCTTACCTTTATTTCCCTCATTGAGCCTAAAACCAAAGATAAAACTATAAAAAAAAAAAATGAGCATTGGATATTTGTTATACAAAAGCTCAATCAATTTGAAAGGAACAACTTTTAGGCCTTGGTTTCAAGACCAAATAATCACTTCATTATTAAAACTAAGTGGGTATTTAGAAATAAGCTAGATGAGCTTAGAGCTATATCTAGGAATAAGGCTAAGTTGGTAGCCAAATGTTACAACCAAGAGGAAGACATTAATTGTGATGAAATATTTACCTTTATTATAAGGTTAACAATTGTATTTGCAACATTCATGGATTTCCAACATTCTCAAATAGATGTCAAAAGTGCATTCATGAATGGATTCATAGAGGGATTTTTTTTTATAGAAAACCTCATAGTTTTGAAAATCGTGAATATCCAAACATGTTTACAAACTTACCAAAGCCTTATATGGCTTAAAAAAGCTTTAAGAGCTTGATGTGATAAGTTGAGCAACTTTTTGCCAAAGAATGGTTTTCAAAAGTTTCATCCGAACTCACTGAACAAAGAATTGATGATGGTTGGAAGAAACTTTAGAATTTGAAAGTCCCTCATAAAGTAAGAGATCTTATGTGGCGTGATGTTATTCCTATTTAGGATAATCTCCTTAAGAAACATGAGGTATCTATGTCCGATTTGTGGTGTTACTGATGAAAGTGCACTCCATGTGTTTGTGGATTGTCCTGTTGCTAAGCAAATATTGATCGCTTCTAAGTAATGGAGTTTATATGGATATGATGGATACCAAAAAGTATAATTAGGATATTTTAACTATTCAAATGTATATAGATAATATCACATTTAATGCCACTAATATTTGCTTTATGAGGATTTCTCTAAATTTCTGAAAAGTAAATTTGAGATAAGCATGATGGAAGAACTTAAATTATTCCTTTGCTTGTAAATCAAACAAGGAGTAGAGGGAATCTTCATTAATCAAGCTAAATACACAAAGAATTACCTAAAAGATTTGGCATGAACACAAGTAAACCATATAAGACTGTTATAAGAACAAACAACAAGCTTCATATGGATAAAAATGGTAAGATAACATATCAAAAACTATAT
This sequence comes from Omphalea diandra, assembly GCA_949677035.1. Taxonomy (NCBI): domain Eukaryota; kingdom Viridiplantae; phylum Streptophyta; class Magnoliopsida; order Malpighiales; family Euphorbiaceae; genus Omphalea; species Omphalea diandra. The sequence goes on along the minus strand of CATIWR010058817.1, from coordinate 8,300 downwards.
AAAGGTATGATTAATACCTTATTGCTTATAGGCCAAATATCATGTTTAATGTTTGTTCATGGATTATATATCAATCTAATCCTAATGAATCACACTTGTGTTCTATCAAGCATATTTTAAAAATACTTGAATGGTATACCAAACTTAGGATAATAGTATCCTAAGGGATTTTCATTCAATCTTAAAGTGTACATAAATGTTGATTTTGCTAGATGTATCTTATATAAGAAAAGAACTTCAGGAACATGTTAATTACTAGGAGAATCCTTAATATCTTATAGTAACAAAACATACTTTAATTGCTTTATCAATAATTGAAGCATAATTTGTTACAACATTATGTTGTGCATAAATCCTATGGATGATATAATAGCTTTTTCAATATAATGTTATTGTATATCATGTAGCCATCAAGTTTGACATCATTAATGCAGTCAATTTGACCATGACACACATTCAATATTTTAGAAGTAAGAATATAGACATTAAGCATCATTTCATAAGGGATCATGTGAACGATGTTATGTTAGAATTTATTGATGCTAACGATAGATTGGCAACTATTTTCACTAAAACTCTTAGTAATGATAGAATAAAGTTCATCAAAAGAGAGCTAGACATGGATTGATGGCAGTACCTTATGAAAGCACATCCAGGTACACTATTAATTCTCATTATTACATTGATGGTTAACTGATTGTTATATGCTTTAAATGATGATCACAAATCTAAAGCTCTTAGAGTTTATAATTAAAGTTTAGATCGTGGATTGTGAAAATTGAAATGTCCAAATTCAATTAAGTTCAAGATAATATAATAATTGGATTTCATTATATGAGTTCATCAATAATCTTATAAAGCTCTTTGAAAGGTCTTTTAAAATATTTTTATCAAAAGAGACCTTCAATAGTCACTAAGAGAAAAAAAAAAAGGTTATTGAATGCTCTAAAAGATCACCTAGTTACACCCAGTAATGATCCTTGACCGATGGAAAATGCCAACGATCATTAGAAGATTTGTTTAATGACTATTGTGAATGGAACATAGTCTTTTAACAAGTTAAGTGAATCAAATGGCCCAATGAATATATACAATGATCAGTGAGGAGGGCATAATGCCTGTTGTTAGGATTTCTAATGGTCATTTTCTTTACTATGCATTTAGATCGCTTCATTCTATTTTTCAAATTATTGACTTTAATCTTTCAAATCTCTAATGTATATGTTTTACCTCTTGCTATTCTTCACTCAAATCTCTTAAAACTCTTTACAATCTTTGTATAACAAACTAAATAGTACCAAAATCATCTACTCTTAAATCATTTAAGTAACAAGATAACCACAACCTATAACCTGAAACATCAAGGATAGATTGACCTTAACTTTAGATGTTAAAAGGAAATAGAAGATTAAGATTGAACATCTCTATCAACTTCTAAGAGACCAAGGATAGGTCTCAAAAGCAATGGAAAAGTAAAGATTTTTGCCATATAAATAGAGCAAGCTTAAGTTAGGGTTCCTCAAACCCATACGGGTGGACCTAACTAAATTAGGTTCCCTAATAAATGGCAAGTTAAGTAAGGGTTTAAGATAGCTAAGAAAAATACTAATAGAGGTAGATTTATTACTTACAAAGATTTGAAGAGATACAAGCTAGCTAAAGAAGTAGGTGAGCTAATGTAAGGGATTGGAAAAGAGTTCTTCTTGAGGATAACAAAACTTGCCTATATTGAGCTCATAGTTGATTTTCTAACTTCTTTAGATGTATTAAACGGTGGTTGAAATAAGATAGAGACCTAAGGAAGCATTCACTATAGGCTTCTAGGAAAACCTTTACAAAATGACTATTAAAGACCTTTCTTTCTATTTTGAGGTAACTAAAGAAAGGTACTCTAAGCAACCTCCCGTCTTCAAACTAGGATCAAATAAAATTTAGCAGTCTGTTATTGGATGAAGCTCTAATTATCAATCCTTCAACAATAAGGCATCAAGTATCAAGGAACATTAATAGAAGAGAGTAGTTGAATAGGAATTGCACTATGCATGACCTTTTCTATCTTTATTTTATGGTTAATAAAAAGAAGATTGATACTCTTTGTCTATAAATAGAGAGATTAGAGTCAAAATTGACAAGCTAATGCATTTGTGATGACATATTATATCATAAGAATTACCAAGTATGTAAAGGCAACTCCTTAAACTGAGGAGGAAAGGATAATAATAATAAAATTTCCACTACAATCTCTGCTAATAAATAAGGCTATAAATGAGAAAATGCTCATAAGCATGGACATCTAAAAAAGGCATGAGAATGGCCTCATAACCCTTACTAATTAGAATGCAGAAGCTAGAAAAGAGGAAGATGAAAACTTAAAGGACATTGTAAGAAAATGTGTAAAGGGAGCTACTAAAATTGTTTCTACTTTAACTTTATAAGTTACTTAACACTAATGGCTCCCTCAACATAAGTGCCTACACCTTTTAATCCTCTACCTCAAGACAAACCTCTCTCACCAATTGAGGCACTAGTACTTATAATAACTAATCTTAATAAATGCCACTATTATAAGACTAATGACCAAGATCACATCTTTGCATAGTCAAAGATGTGAGTCTTCAAATTTCCTACCCTTTTTTCTTTTTAACCTTGAAAAAAGGGGAGAGATACATATGACAAAGAAAATATAATGTTAACATATTAAGTGGGAGCTACAATTGAGTAGGGGGGAGTAAAATTTTTTCATAGTATAGATCATGTTCAAAATGAAAATTATATGATGTATCACTTTAAGATAACCTATTTCCTTTATAAAATCTATTTAACTTGTCAAAATAAAAAAGGGAGAGATTGTTAACCTAAGTTGGTTAAACTCTATTTTTGTTCTTGACAATTAGATTGATAGTTGCTAAAATGTTTATTGAGTGTTTATTTTGTAGTTAAATAAGTTAAAAATAGGTTGGAACATTAAAAAAAAGTGCATAATCTCCAAGTATAAAAACTAGACATATAAATCATGACTAAGATAGGCAAGTTTCGACCACTACCATAGAGTCAAGATAGTGAACTAGCTTCTCCAAGGAACTAAAAGTGATAGGGCATAACACATCCTGCATGGTGACCACCATTTGTAGTGTGAAATCACAATCATGATTGAGAAAAACATTTCATCACAGTGACCTTTGTACTCTAAGAAAATTATTGTAATTGCTAACTAAAAACCCATTTGAAGCATCTAACGTGTCACTTAGCCATTAAAAAAGTTTAAAGCTTGCAACTACAAAGATAAAGTCATGACCACAACTAAGGATCTCTAAGTGATAAAATCAAGTAGGTTAGAACATGCCCATACTCGCGACCCAAATGTATAACATGAAACCAAGGTTATGATTGTGAAGATAGTTGTGACTATGAAGATAATGGCACAACTACAATCTTCATAATACAAAGAACCATTATAATAACTAGCCAAAAATCCAATTCAAGAGAGCCGTGTATCAACAACCCATTAGACACTTTCAAAGATCGCGACTGTGAAAAAGAAATCTTGACCACAAAACATTGTTTATGATCATGATTGAGGCATTGCTACTGTAAAATTCATTTGACAAGTAATAAATGTAAGATTTTTTAGCACAACTTTGGAGCTTTGCACTTAGTTTATTAGTGACGACTATTTGATGGTTGTAAACTATAAATACCTTACTAAATGGCATTAAATGCAATATAATAGCCTTTAATATACCTAAACTCTTACAAATTGAATTCCTAAAAACTCCATCCTTAATTTCTTTATACACTAGTTATTGAATTGTTTTGTTTCTATTGTAATGTTTGTTGTGAGCCTTAACACTTGTAATTAAGGTTTAAGAGTGAGCTAAAGTTTAGAGAAACTCTTGTAACATTATGTGATAGCCATAAGCACAAGTTGGAATTGGGTTAGGTGTGAGCCTAAACACTAAGTTAGGGGGTGAGTTTGTAAAACTCCTTTGAATAATTTGAAAGTTAGTGAATTCCCAATTAAATAATTTAGGAGTGGACATAAGGTTGATTTACCTTTTTGTGTTATCTTCCTTCCTTTCATCCTTTTAGTCTTTGATTATCTTATCTCACTAAAAATGTTAATGTATCACTAATTCAATCCCCCTTCTTAGTGCACAAGGGTCAATAATCCTTCTGTTTTTTGCTTTACTTAAGTTATATTATGGGTTTGTGATTGTCCTTCATGTTCTCCTAAAAGTGCATATCTAAAAAATGAGAAAGTAAAAGTTCAAACTCTAGTGAAAGAGAATTTAAAATAAAGGGAGGTGTCTGTATATCCTTTTCATAGTTTAATCTATCAATAAGGGAGACAAAAGAAGGGTTAGCATCATGCGTTGCAAAAATGGAAATAGTACTTACCTTGCATATTTTAGTAATAAAACCTTCTTCAACTCTCACCATTTCAATTTTTTGGAGATCAACATTTTCTCCCTTTTGTTAAAGAACTTATGAACAATCTTCTTTCACATCAACTTACAAGCATCTCTTTTTTTCCACAGACTGCTTGATTGTTTGGAACAAGTTGAATACCATTTACTTATCACCAATTCACAATATTAAAAGTCCATGTCAAATGTCCAGCAATGCACCACTAGTTCAAAGGAAAGGTCACCCCAATAAGAAGGGGATTTATCCATCTTCCATGTTGAAATAATAAAATCAAAAGGAATTATAAATTTATCTACCTTGATTAGCATGTCCTCTATAATCCCCTTTAAAAATTTGATGAAACGATTAATAAGTTGCAAAGATATGTGTATTGTCCTCATCTCTCAAATACTTAATTTCTAAAATAAACAGTACAAAAATTTGTTCGGTTAACAATGGTGTTGTCCCTTGGTGCCCTAGAAGGGGGGTTGAATAAGGTAATAACAAGTAAAAGCCAATGAAGGCTATGAGTGAAAATAATGAGAAATCGACACAATCAAGTTATAGAGGTTAGGCACAATCCTGCCTACGTCTTCTCTTCTAGTCTTCTACTAGAGCCTTTAAATATCTAGATAGCTTTTAGGTGTTATCAATCACCTTTACAATATTAGTTTTTGGGCACTATCAAGCTGTTACAAGTAGACTTTTGGGTGCTACTAAAATCGTTTCCCAAAGTAATTTGTAGGAACTATCTTAAACCTTTCACAAAAATGGTTTTAGGTATACTAAGATCTTCTAAACCAAAAATCTCCTCTAAAGGATTTACAACTTAAACATGCGAAAGAACACTCTCACTCAAGCAATAAATAATAATAAACACACTCACAAAATATGCTTAACTTGGTGGAGAGTTTTGAGAGATGTCTTAAGCTTGTTCTTTAACTCTATTTTGAAGATGACTTTTACAAGCTTTTAACAATGATCTTCCATTAAAGCTAGATTACTATTGTTTTCACCCTTTTATTAAAGAATGCTTACACAACAGAATATACTCGCTTATGAAAGTTTCTCTTTTTTTGTATTTCTCTATATAATATTTGTTGTGGGAGATTCCTTTTATAGGTAGAGACACAAAACTAGCCATTAAAAAGAAGGTTATCACTCCATGTGATAAAGTAGTCATTCAACACCTGTTGAATAGTCTCTACGCCCGTTGTTGGGTGAGAATACAACTTCAATGGTTGTTGATTTCACTAAAATGCCCGTTGGAACTAACTATTAAAGAGATTTGTCTAGACGCTCTTCTTCTGACTTTCTCAATTTTTTAGCCACTAACTCCTTCAACGATTGTTGGACATTATCAACACCTGTTGGAATTCATCTTCAACTCTAGTTGGGATATGAACAATGCATGTTGAAGTTTCCAAAAAATTATGAACTTGATGTTCTATTTTTAAAGATTTTCTATAGTGTCTTAACGACTATTGGCTTGTTTTCAATTGCCGTTGAAAAGTATCCTAATGTCTGTTGAATTTTTGAACATCTCCTGTTAAAGGGTCCATAAGCTTTAGCTCTGCTTAGATGTTTTTTTTAATGTCCATTGGTATAAGTCCAATACTCGTGTCCAAACTTTGAGGATTCTACTCATATCAAGTTACTTAGTCCAACGTTATTACAAAAATGAAATGGTTGTTGAGCTATCAATGAGTCACACCCATTATGAAGGTCAATTGGCTAAGCTCAAGTGGTTGTAACATCCAACGCCTATTGTGCCATAAAAGAGTCAATGGTTAAGGGGTCCAGAGCATTTAACTCACGTTTGGGTGTCACTTCAATGCCTGTTGAGAAGCTTTTAACATCCGTTGGTGAAGTTCAACGCCTATTGAAGTATAACAACACCCGTTGGCTTTGAATACTTAGAGTTTTTTAAAAAACTCTTCTTCTACAAGCCTTACACTAAAAGATTTATGTACTTGCAAGATCTTACATATCAACTTGAATAAGAATTGGCTTTTAGATGTGTGTAATCATCTAAACAAGATGGGTTTACCAAAACTCCTAAGCTAGGCCTAACTGACATAATTTTTCATCACTGACTAGGTAGATTTCTGTTGTTAAGCTTGCTTAGCAACGAGTCTATTGCTAGACTGGTCATCGCTAGCACTAGTGACATAATTTTCCATCATTAAAATTATATCGCTATTCCATAGCTAAGTTTAGCGACAAAATAGTCGTAAAAAAATGTCGCTAAGCTTAACTATGAAAATTTCCATTACTAAGCTTAGTGACAAAAGTTCCATTCCTAAGATTGGCTACGAAAATTTCTATCACAAGTCTATCGCTAGTTTGACAAATTTTCATTGTTACTCTGTTGTTATAAATTTATTTAATATTTTTGTATATTAACATATATATATATATATATATATATATATATTATTTTACACTTATAAATTTTTATAAAAAAATAAGTATTTATTATTTAATTAAAAAATTATAGTTAGTAAAATTAAAATTAATAAATTGATCATATTAATAATTTGATTATCATACTTATAAACTATCAAATTATTGAATTTTAATGTTAATATATTATCAATTCCTTAAATCTAAATATCAATATGTTATCAATTATAGAATAAAAAATTATAAAAATTTAAAATTAAACATTAATCAGTATAAGTATAGATAATAAAAAGAAATTTAATAACTTTAAAATTGCAAAATTTAGAACTAAACATTTTAATGTAATAAAAAATTAATAATTATATATTTTCAACTAACAAAATATTAAAAATTATATATTTTCAACTAACATTATAATATGGAGGATGTTGTGGTGGAGGAGGCGATGGTGGAGGAAGCTGTGGACGAGGTGGTGGTCGGGGAGGCAGCAAAAAAGGTGGAGGCAAGAGTGAAAAAGGGTGAGAAGAAGGTAAAAAAGGAGAAAATAATAACAAAAAAAAGTAGAGAAGTATAGGGAGAAAAAATGGAGAAAATGATGTGAAAAATGAGCGGAAAAGATATAAAAAGGAAGTAAAAAATTATAGCGACAAAATTTTTTATCACTAAAATGCAAATTTCATCGATAAATAATCCCAAAAAATTTAAAATTTTTATTTTGGAGCCAAAAAATTAGTGACATAATTTTCATCGCTAATCCGTCACTATTTAGTCATGGAAATGAAATCTGTCGCTAATTTTTCCACCAAAAAAATTTTTAAATTTTTATCTTGGAGCTAGAACATTAGTGATGAAAAATGTTGCCATTAATCCATCACCAATTAGTGAAGGAATTGAACTTGTCACTGGTTTTCCCACCTAAACAACTTTTAAACTTTTATTTTGTAGCAAAAAAAACTAGTGATGAAAAATTTCATCGCTATTTCTTTGCTAAATTAGCAAATAAATAAAATCGATCACTAACTAGTGACAGATTTGATTCCATCACTAACTTTTGTGATGAAATATTGTGTCACTAGCATTAGTGACAGATTTGATTTTGTCGCTATACTTTCCATTGGTAGCTAGCGATAGAATTTTCATTGCTAAGCTTAACAATGAAAATTTGGTCACTAGGCCTATTAATATATATAAATAATTTTGAATATGTAATACTTTAATAATTTTATTATATTAAGATTTTGAATTAAAATTAAAATTTATATTTAGATTTAATATTATAATTCATTATAATATTATTAATATCTTAATATATGAATTCTTAAGATTAAATATTAATATCATAATATATTTATTAAGATTAAATATTAATATCTTTCATATATATATATATATATATATATATATATATATATATATATTCTTAATATATTTAATGTTATTGACTTAATATTAAATTAATTTATATTATATATATGTTTATATTTTTT
>CATIWR010058816.1:0-22558 GCA_949677035.1 Omphalea diandra | reverse complement strand
TATGTTAGCCTAGAAAACACTTTGTTGTAAGGTTGTGTGTTAGCCATTAAAACACAAGTTATATAAGTTGGGTGTGAGCTTGAAAACACCATTGATATAGTGAAATACCCAATTGAGTGATTGGGGAGTAGACGTAGGGTCAGTTTTGGCCAAACAACTATAAAATCCTTGTGTCTCCATTGTTCTATCTTCTTCTCTTTATCTTTGTTTTAAACTTTTTATCCACTAATTCAACCCCCCCTTCTTGGTGCCTAGGGACAACAGCCTTGGCATTGATCAAATATGTGAGATCAAGGAAGTTTTGGGAGGGTAAAAGTTTCTTAGTAAGGAATTGCTCATTTTCCTTATTAAGTGCTCCAACAAAACAGTAGATGGTTGTGACATGAAAAGGGAGTAAAAACTGGTTTTTCGATTTTGTACTCATATGAATCAATTGATCCACAAGGTATCTACCGGTTTGAATTTGCTTATTCTTGATGAGGCAGAACAAAAATGCGAAGCCTGTTTGTGAGACATTTTCATTGCCATCACCCCTTCCATCAATTGAAAAAGTGATGATGCGATGAAGGATCTACAAGGGCAAAGATTTGATGTGTTTGGAGAGAGAAGAATGGGGGTCATGTTTGGTTTCAATAGAAATCTCCAACCAAAATTCGGAGTAGATTACGTCAAATGCGAAGATGATAAAGGGTACATGTTCTCTGACTTGTAAATTGAAAAGAGAAGAAAGTTGGTCGAAGGTAATAAAATGAAGGTCGCCAAAGGCCCGAAACACTAACCTGTAATGTCCCGCCCTTGATTCGGCTTTACGGCTTAATTGCACGATGCACATGAACTCTTGCACAATCTCTTCATAGTCAGGTTCATCATGAAATATAAACTCATTCCATCCTAGATTGAAGAGGAATGTAAGAATCTCGTCATTGATCCAAGGTTTCGAGCATGAAGGTTGAAGGAATTTTATTGGGGAGAATCACCTTGGAAGAGTTCACCTTGTATCTCTCATTTTCTTCTTTGGTGATTCCTCTCATGAGATGAAAGGCAAGGGAGGAAGATGGTAGAGCCATTGCCTTGCCCTTGTCGGCTTTGGAGATTGTTTTAAGGGCCATAGCAGAAGATGAAGATTGCTTAGGAGGAAATGAGAGAATTTTGTGAGAGAGTGAGAATGTTTGAGTATTATGAGAAAAACAATATTTAAAGGGGGTATATATAGCCCTTGAAGAGGTATATCAACAGCTAAAAATGGCTAGAAAAAGAATTATGAACGGTTGGAAACGGTTGGCTATCAAATCATATAAATGTGAGGTGGTTACTCAAATTCGCATCCATGAATTCATGAGTCGCCACCGTAAATTTCAAAAAATATGAGTAACGGACAAAATTTCCTCGGGAATACATGCTGTAATAGTCAGAATTTTGAAATTAATGACAGAAATTCCCGGTGAAAAGGGATTTCGCGACTACAAATTGACATTTGACAGCCGAGTGAAATTGACTTGTAATTCACGACCGTGAAGAAAGAATAACGACCGCGAATTATGAGTCAGCAAGGATAAGAATGAAAGATTTTGAAAAAACATATGATCCACTTAGAAATTAATAATAAAACCATCAATAACAATCATCAATCAAACATATCACATTCGTTCACTTAAGGGAGCTTCCATCAAACATTCTCAATTCACTCTTAATAAAGTTCATCCTTTCTTCATTTAGAGGTTTAGTGAAAATATCTGCAAGTTGATGATTAATGTTAATGAATTCTAACACAACATCACTTCTTTACATATGATCTCTAAGAAAGTGATGCCTAATATCTATGTACTTACTTTTAGAGTGTTGGATGAGCTTCTTTGAAAGATTAGTAGCACTGGTATTATCACATTTGATAAGAATGTGATCAGTTGTTTTGCCAAAGTCTTTCAATTGTTGTTTCATTCAAAGAACTTGGGTACAAGAATAACCCGCAGCCACATACTCGGCTTCTGCGGTGGACAAGGCAACCGATACTTGCTTCTTACTAAACCAAGAGACTAAACATTCTCCTATAAATTGGCAAGTCCCGAAAGTGTTTTTTCTATCTAAGAGACTTCCTACGTAATCCGCATCTGAATACCCTACTAGGCTAAAGGATGTGTTCCTAGGATACCATAGTCCTAAATGAATAGTGCCATGCAAATATTTAAAAATTCTCTTCACAGCATTCAAATGAGACTCTCTAGGAGAGGATTGAAACCTAGCACACATGCAAACACTAAACATATCCAGCCTAGAACCAGTAAGATAGAGTAGAGATCTGATCATACCTCGAAATCTCTTTTCATCTACCACCGTACCCAATTCATCCTTATCTAGCTTGATGGTACTACTCATTGAAGTTTTTGCTACTTTGCATCCTTTCATGCCAAATTTCTTTAGTATTTCCTTTGTGCATTTGGGTTGATTGATGAAGATCCCTTCTTTGAGTTGTTTGATTTATGGACCAAGAAAGAATTTGAGCTCTTCCATCATGCTCATTTCAAATTCCCTAGTCATACACTTAGCAAATTCCTCACAAAGAGATTCATTAATAGCACCAAAGATAATATCATCAACATAGATTTGGACAATTAAAGTGTCATGCTTGTGTTTTTTAACAAATAATGTAGTATTAACCTTTCCTTTCTCAAAATCATTTTGTAAAAGAACCAAACTAAGCCTTTCATACCAAGCTCTTAGAGCTTGTTTCAATCCATACAAGGCTTTATTTAATTTGAAAACATGGTTTGGAAAACAATGTGATTCAAAACTGAGAGGTTGTTCAACATAAACTTCCTCCTCAATAATGCCATTTAAAAAAGCACTCTTAACATCCATTTGAAAAAGTCTAAAATTCATATGACATGCAAATGCTAAGAGAATCCTAATCGCTTCTAATCTTACTACGGGGGTAAAGGTGTCATCATAGTCTATGCGTTCCTTTTAGTTGTATCCCTTAGTAACCAATCTAGCCTTATTTCTAGTGATGACACCTTGCTCATCTAACTTGTTTCTAAACACCCACTTACAACCTATAATTGGGTGTTCCTTAGGCCTAGGGATAAATTCTCGTACTTTATTTCTCTCAAATTGGTTGAGTTGTTTTTGCATAGCAAGTACCCAACTTTCATCATTAATAGCCTCATCAATTGACTTTGGCTCTAATTGAGAAACAAATGCAAGATTATTATCTAAGAGTTGAGATCTAGTACTTAAACCCTTAGAGGTATCACCAATAATCAAGTCCTTGGGGTGATACTTGGAGAATCTCTAATCTTTGGGTAGCTCTTGTCTTGGTTCAACTTCTTATTGGTGTTGTGGTTCCTCATCCATCCTTGATGATTCACCTTTCTCCATGTCTTAATCATCTTTTCTTGTAGTTTCTTCTAATTCCAGCTTTTCAAGATCACCTACAAGATCATCAATAAAAATATCTTTCCTAAGATTAAGTTTGCAAGACTTATCAAAGACAACATTCATAGACTCTTCAACTACCATTGAACTTTCATTGAAGACTCTGTAAGCTTTGCTAGTGGTGGAATAACCTAAGAAGATTCCTTCATTAGGTTTGGAATCAAATTTTCCAAGATTATCCTTGATATTCAAAATATAACACTTACATCCAAATACTCTAAGGTATGATATCTTCGGCTTTCTACCATTTCATAGCTCATAAGAGGTTTTATTGAGAATGGATCTTTTGAAAACTCTATTTGCAATATAACAAGAGGAATTAATGGCTTCTGCCCAAAAGTAATTTGGTAAGGAATACTCATTGAGCATTGTCCTAGCCATCTCTACCAAAGTCCTATTTTTCCTCTCTACAACATCATTTTGTTGTTGTGTTCTAGGAGTTGAAAAATTATGAAAAATTTCATTCTCCAAACAATAATTTTCAAATGATTGATTTTGAAATTCTTTTCCATGGTCACTTCTAATAGAAGTTATGAAATAACCTTTTTCATTTGAAACTCTTTTTGCAAAGCTTTTAAAACCATCAAAAGAATCATTCTTATGAGCTAGAAAAGATACCCAAGTAAACCTAGAGTAGTCATCTATAAGGACTAATGCATAATGTTTTCCACCTAAGCTAGCACTCATAGTAGGTCCTATTAAGTCCATGTGAATAAGTTGAAGTGGTCTAGATGTACTTACAACATTTTTTGCTTTATGGGAGGCATGGTGGTGCTTCCCCATTTGGCATGGGCCACATGTCTTGTCTTTAGTGAAATTTAGCTTGGGAATGCCTTCCACCAACTTTCCTTTGGATAGGCTTTGAAGAAGATCTATACTTGTATGCCCAAGCCTTCTATGCCATAACCAAGCTTCATTGCTTAAAGACAGGAGACACTTGAAAGATTGGTTAGCCAACTTGTCTAAGTCAACTGAGTAGGTATTGCCTTTCCTTTTACCCTTGAAAATAACCTCATCATCCACCAAAGTGGTGACTCGGCATTCCTTAGGATCAAAGGTGACCTTATTACCTTTGTCACACAATTAACTTACACTCAACAAATTATGTTGTAAGCCACTAACTAATAAGACATTATCAATTAATGAACAACCATCCTTACCTATGGTACTAATGCCAATTACCTTACCCTTAACATTGTTACCAAATATGACATGTCCACCTTCTTTCTCTTTAAGTGATGTGAATAGTCTTCTATTTTTGGTCATATACTTTGAGCAACCACTATCCACATGCCAATTACTGGCTTTGGTGGTAGTCACATTTCCCTACAAAATAAGAGTCAATCACCTTTTCTTTGGTACCTAAGCATACTTAGGTCTTAGGGGGTTAGTGATTGAAGGGTCCTCTAACTTGAGGTAAGCCTTCCTAATAAAGCAATGTAAGTTGATATGCCCATATTTCATGCAATAGTGGCATTGGAGATTAGACTTGTTAGTCTTTCTCCTATGCATGAATTTAGTATGAGTAGGAGGCCTTCTCATACCATGGTCACGTGAATGCATGCATATGCATGTATGATGAGTAGGAGTAAAGGATTTTTTATGAGGATGACCACGCCTTTTGTTGTACATGTAAGCATGGTTGGCTCTTTGAGTCTTAGCTCTAGAGCCTTGAGGAGCCTTCCCTTTGCCTTTAGGCTTAGTGTTAAAAGCACTTTTCTTCCTAATTACCTTAATGCTTGAGGTTTGAGGTTGTGAAGCTCTAACAAATATAGTTGTAGATGTAGAGAGAGTTCCATTAAAACCTAGACCATGCCTAATTAAAGGTGGTCTTTGTGATATAATAAGAGTGTCTAAAGCCTCTTTTCCTTTATGGAATTTAGAGATTGAGCTTCTAAGCTTAATGACTTTTCCTTTAATAGAGTCATTCTCATTTCTAAGTGAGGCTAAGGAAGAAGATGATGTAGATAATTTTTCAACAGATTTCTTGAGTTCTTCATTAGAAGTCCTCAATTCATTTACAAGCTCATTTAGAGATTTGTATTCATCTTCTAGTTTGGAGCACTTCTTCCTATAAGTTTTAATTTGTGACTTATACATGTCACACTTCATAATTAGAGCTTCTAAAAGCTTTTCATCTATATCATTTACCTCATAATCAGAATTAGAGTGGGAAGATGTACTTACCTCTTGTGAAGAGCACCCTAGTACCATGAAGCATATGTTGGCCACCTCTCCTTCTTCCTCTTCTTCACTTAAGTTGTCATCCTAAGTGGCCGAGAAACTCTTCTTGTTCTCCTTGCCCCATCTCTTCTTTTTCTTTAGCTTGGGACAATCATGATTGAGGTGTCCTTGCTTGCCACACTCATAACAAGTGACTTCAATTGATTTCTCTCTAGGATTAGGAGTTGTCTTCTTGAAGCTTCTTTTTTCTTTTCTCCTTCTACTTAACTCCATGATCCTTTTTGAGAGCATTGCTAGCTCTTCTTCTTCATTGTCACTTTCTTCATCTCTAGAGGTAGTTTCTACTTTTTTCTCCTTTATTGAGGATTTGAATCCCAAGGTTCTTTTCTCAAGTTTTTCAAATTTTTCTCCTTGACTCATTTTCTTCATCTCCTTATCTTTCTTTAAGGCTAACTCATGAGTTAAGAGTTTACCTATCAAGACAACTATTTGCACCTTCCCTATTTCTAGATTGGATTCTTGAATACTGCACACTCTAGCACTAAACTTTTCAAGAGGCAAAGATTTCAAAATTTTGGAGTTTACCTCATGATTTGTGAGAATCCTTCCAAACTTCTTCTTGTTGGTGATGATTGCTAGGAGTCTATTGGTCTTCTCAGTGATGCTCTCATTCTCCTTCATCATGAATAACTCCCACTCCGTCACATACATTTCTAGCCAGTTGGATTTCATTAATGTGGTGTCTTCGTGATAGTTTTCTAATGCTTTCCATATCCTATGAGTTGTTTGGCAATGTTGTACTCTTCCAATCTCTTCTCTTAAAAGAGAGCTTAGAAGAATTGTCATGGCTCTCTTGTTCTTGCCTTTTGATCTTTTATGTGCTTTAACCCACTCTTCTCTTGGAATGAGTTCTTCACTTCCATCCACTACCTTGGTGGGTGGCTTCCATTCTTTGACTACAACATCCTAGAGATCCACAATATCTGTGTCAAGGTAAATTTCCATCCTATACTTCCAATGAGTATAGTCAGCTCCATTAAAGTAGGGTTTGAGGTGTGTGTGGATTCCTTCTTGTGCCATGATCTTTATTCACCCAATGAAGGTTTGATTGTGAAACCTTGCTCTGATACCACTTGTTGGCCCTTAGCACCAAGAAGGGGGGTTGAATTAGTGTGTAAAACTAAAATAGAAGAGTAAAAGAGAAATGAAAACACACGATTTTTAGTGGTTCGGGTCTAATCGACCCTACGTCCACTCTCCAATTCTCTGCAATTGGGTATTCCACTAACTATTAATGGTGTTTTCAAGCTCACACCAAACTTTTACACTTATGTTTTCTAAGGCTCACATAATAACCTTTACACTTGTGTTTTAGAGGCTCACACAATAACCTTTACACTTGTGTTTTTCAGACTCACATAACAACCACTCTAGAGTGTTTTAATAGGCTAACACTACAACCTTTACAAATGATGTTTATGCTCACACCAAAAAATCAATTAAAAAAGAGAAAAGATTGAGTAGGAAAATTGCAAGAGTTTGGTTATAAAGTTATTAATTCTCTTGCATTTACATCTATTTGGTGAGGTATTTATAGCCTCTACCCACAAAAGAGGCGTTGCAATAAAACTGGTATAAGATCTTCAAATGTGCTAGAAAGATTTTTGCATTAAATGTTTGACAGTCTTTATTCGCAGTCGCTACTACTCATTCGCGGTCACGAAATCTAAATTCCTTAAGGAAAACTTTGTTTGTGTCTATCGGCTAGTCCACGTGGTAATTTCTGATTGGTTTACCAGGAAAATGTAATCGTTGCCTTTCACCTGCTTTCAAAAATCACGGTCGCGAGCTTTCTTGTACAGGCTATGACAGAAGGACGAGAATTCGTCTGCCAATTTTGGACTCCATCATTTGGATGAATTGCGGTCGAGAATGGCTCCGCAATTTCACCTGCCTGACTTCTTGCAAGTCTTCTAATGGATCGCAGGTGTGAATCCAAGGTAGTGGTCACGATTTAGAAGACACTTTACATCCTTTGAAGATTTTGAGCTACATTCAACTTCCAACTTACATAAAAACTAAATGCTGCAAAACAACACTAATTTGAAACATTAGACATGATCAATCTTTTTTGTCAAGATCAAAAGAGGTCCAAGACTTTGGGTTAACCACCCTAGTCCAATAATTTTCACTAGGTCATTCGAGACTTCTTTAGTAATGATAAAGAGAAATGAGGAAGACTTCATCCACGCTCGTTGTCTATCTCTAATGCTTATTGTTTTCCTTTAACATTCATGGATTTTCTTCTATAGTCATTGGAGCTTTTGTCTTTCTCTTTTCATCTCTATCCTTACATTGAATGCCTTCAACATGCTTAAGTCCTGCCCTTTGCGATCTTTTACCTCTATCTTTAAAAGCATATTAAGGGGCAAACAAATGTCTACATACTTAGGTAGGCGATTCTTCAAACGTTCTTTCCTTATGGATTTAGCATGTCTTTTAAAGTATTATTACTTAAGGTATCCTTCTATCTTCTTCTTTAGGTGTTAACCCTTCAACAAAAGCTACAAGCCCAAACAATCAATTATAAGGTTGAAACTTCTCTTAGTTTTGAAATCATTCAAAACAACTATACAATGGAGCAACTTTGCAGTACTAATCTCCTCCAATATCTTGTAACACCATGTAAGTGATTCTTAATTAAATTTGACTATAGCACCTTGATTAAGAATTAATATACTTTTATTATTACTTAGTGTTGTCATAACCAAGGATAGTTAATGAAGTAACTATTAGGTATGTTATGAACTAATTAGAGATATATGAGTCATCAATAAAGGATTTATGACTTATGGAATTACAAGAATCTCATAATTATTTTGTAATAATATTAACTCATGAAATCCTTATGTAAGGTGGAATGATGATTATAAAAATATCTTCAAACGCACTCATTAGAGTTAAAGAACTAAAAATAATCAAACTTTATAGAGAAGACCTACTTCCATATTATATATTCGATTAGGACATTGGACAATGAAATAATTAAATCCCACTATGAAACTATTTATTCAATGGTTAGTTAAACCATATTTGACATTTGTAATATTTAAGTGGTCATGACACATTATTAGATGTAAATATTCTTAAGGGAGATTATTGACCACAAGATTGAATTTTTCTATAGTTATTTTTAATGATCTTAAAGTCAAGAAAAGTTCTAACCTTATAATTGAATATTTGTGCTTATTGCTTTTATGGAAAGGTTAACAGCCAAAAAAAAAAGGTAAAGGTACACCTCAAGAAATAATGTAATGGAAGATGCTTAAAGAATTGCCTACCTAAGCATGGGGACATTTATTTTGCCCTTTATATGCGTTTAAAGATAGAGACAAAGCATCTCAAGGTGGTAGGACATGGGTGTGCTAAAAACTTCTGATGTAAAGATAAAAATGAGAGAAAGACCAAGGCTCCAACAACTATGAAGGAAAATCAATAGATGTGGAAGGAAAAAAATGAGCATTAAAGTTAGACAAAAAGTGTGGGTGAAGTCTTCCTCATTTCTCCTTATGATTAATGAAGGACCCTCAAATGACTATGGAGGAGATCACAACAAACACTGAAAAGATTCAACAAGTGTTAGCCCTATGCATTAAGAAGGGGGGGAGGGGGGTTGAATTAGTGTTTTAAAAAAAATTAAAATGAGGATAAAGAAGAGTATAAAAGAAAACATAAGATTTATAGTGGTTCAGATATAATCAACCCTACATCCACTCCCCAATTCTCTACAATTGGGTGTTTCACTCACTTAAAATGGTGTTTCCAAGCTCACACCAAACTTTTATACTTTGTGTTTTCAAGGCTCACATAACAACCTTTCTTATAAGAGTTTTCTAAGGCTAACACTAAAACCTCTCTTTAGTGTTTTCACAGGCTCACAGTAAAACCTTTCTCTAGTGTTTTTACAGGCTCACACTGAAACCTATTCCAATTTGTGTTTATGCTCACACCAAACAATCACTTAAAGAATAGAAAGAATGAGTAGTAAAAGTGTAAGAGTTTCATTACAAGTTAATGAATTCACTTGCATTTACATATGTTTGGTGGAGTATTTATAGCCCATACCCACCAAAAAGACATTACACTATAAAGCTCATTAAATCTATAAATCATGTTAGACAGATTTTGCATTAATTGCATGACAGGCAAAAGCCACAGTTGCTGCTGAGGATTCGCGGTCGTGACATTCCAATTTCCATATAGGAGCCAACAATTACGACGAAAGACCTCATTTGTGTCTAACGACTAGTCCACATGTCATCTCCATATTGGTCTAACAGGAAAATATAATCATTGCTTTCTAACTGCTCATAAAAATTGCAGTCGTGATTATTCTTTGCACAGGGCCTAAGTCAAGACGTGAATTCCTCTGTTTGAAAGACAATCTTCATCTTCTTGAATCGTGGTCGCTACCCAAAATGTCACCCTTGTAAATTTTGTTCTTCAACTGATACTTGGGACACTTGGCATGTTATGGTTGTGGACTTGGTTCCCTCCTTAGTCACTACGAAATTCGCGGTCACAAATGAGATGTGACATTGACCACGAATTCGTCTATGACTTTGTCACTCCTATCTTTGGATGACTCGTAGCAGCAATGATGCTCATGAATTCGTATGGCCTGGTTTCATCCTGTTCTTGAGCTAGGTCGCGGTCGCTATAAGTCACTAACCCCGAATTTGGATGAACTTTGTCTTTTTAAAGATTATGAACTTCATCCAACTTCATTTTGAATAACTAACTTAAATATGTAAAATAATGCTCAATTTAAACATTAAGATTGATCAATCTCCTTTGTCAAGATCAAAAGAGCTCCAAGACTTAAGATTAACTATCCTAGTCCAACATTCTCCCCTTTTTTTATTTTGACAATTTAGATTAATCCTAAGGGAAAATAATGCAGAAATGTGAAGTTGGAGTGTAATATGATTCAATGAATGCTTAAGGTGAAATTTCCTAAGTATGGCATTCAATCAATCAAAGTGAAATTTAAAGAAAAATCCTAAGTATGATAGTATGATGCTCCCCATTAACTTATGTTATTATTTGTAAGTTATTTTCTCTTCCCCTTAAACTTATATTCTTTCTTATTTCTATCTCTCACCCTTTGGTAAGATCAAAAAGAGGGTGCATAAGGGAAAAGAATACATGTATAACAAATAGATAAGTGTTTATAAGGAGCAAAGAATAAGAATGCAATGAAAGTAAATTTCATCAATCACATAAGACAAGGAATTTCAAAGAAACATTGCATATTTATTTATAAACAACTGTGGGATCAAAAGTTTTTCATTTAAAAACAAAAATGAAATACAAGGAATCCCTATTCTAGAAAGTTAGAGAGTCATCATCATCTCCAGAAGTTTCTTCTACTTCTTTATCATTATTGGCACCTTCTACTTCATCTTCATCTTTAACTTCTTCATTGCTCTTTTCTTATTGAGTATCTTCAAATTCTGTGTAGTTCGAAAGATGGCAAGGAGGAACACCCAACTTTTTTTTGTAAATCCACCATGTCACTATGAAGATGTGAGAGAAATTGGAACCGCCTCTTCATCATTCTCATCATCTTGGCCAATTTTCTATTAATGGTGGCAAGAGATAGTTTGGATTTTGGTTTTGGTTGAGGAGGGGGGGACTGGAGGTGCTCCTTCTTCAATGATGAGCCTCTATGGCATTGATGAGGTAAGTGAGGTTAAGAAAGTTTTGAGAAGGGAGGAGTTTCTTGGTGACAAATTTTTCATTTTCCTCATCAAGTGCCCCTACAAAGCGATAGATCGCAGTAATGTGAGAAGGCAAAAGGAATTGCTTTTAGCTTTAGTACTCATATAGATCAATTATCCATAAGATACTAGCTAGTTTGATTGGTTTGTTTTTGACGAGGCAGAAAAAAAATGTCAAGTCTTTTCGTGATACTTTCTCATTACCATCATCTTTAGCATTTATGGAAAAGGTGATGATACGATGGAGTATCCAAAGGGGTAGGGTTTTAATATGTTTGGCCAATGAGGTTTTAGGGTCTTATTTAGTTTCAATAGATATTTTTGACTAGAATTTAGAATAAATGACATCAAGTACGAAGATGATAAAATGAATGTTTTCTTCGACTTGAAGATTGAAGAGGGAGAAAGCTATTCAAAGGTAATATAAAAAGGATCGCCAAAAGCCCGAAATACTAACCTGTATTGCCCCACTCGAGAATCAGCTTTGCGACTCAATTGGACCGTGCACATGAATTCCCTCACAATTTATTTGTAATCAGGTTCATCCCAAAAGATAAACTCATTACAGCCCAAGTTGGAGAGGAAAGCACGAATCTCTGAGTTGATACCCAAGGTCTCCAGTAGAAAGGTAGAAGGAATCTTGTTGGGGATGATGATCTTAGAAGAATTTGCTTTGTACCTCTCTTTCTCCTCCTTGGTGATGCCTTTCATTAGGTGGAGTGTAGGGGGTACAAATGGTTGAACCACAGCCTTGCCCTTGTCTGCTTTTGAGATCTTCTTAGGAGCCATTGCAAAAGATTAAGAGATTGAAAGATTTCGAGAGCTTTGGAAGGATAAGAGTTTTGGAGTAGGATGAAGTAATGAGAATCATTGTTTAGAGGGTTTATATAGCCATTGAAGGGGTGCACAAACAACTAGAAATGGCTAGAAAGAGAGTTATGAAGAGTTGGAAATGGTTTATAGTAAAATCACTTAATGGCTTGACAGTTACTCAAATTTGCATCCGCAAATTCCAAGATCGCGATAGCGATTTCGAAAAAATATGAGTAATAGATAAATTTTCCTTCGAAAAACGCGCTACAACGGTCAAAAATTTGAAATCTTGACCAAAATTCGCGGTGGAGCTTAAGTCTTGCGATCACAATTTGATGTTTGACAACAGCGTGACTAGAACTTGTAATTTGCGATCGTGAAGAGAAGATAGCGACCGCGAATTATGAGTCAGCTGGGATAGAATGAAAAAATAAGTTTTGAAAGAATTAAAATTGTGATCCACTTAGAATATGTCACACAGAAAGCACAAGACATACAATTAATCAATCAACACACATAGCAATCATACATAAGATCAAAATTTTCACTTTAGAGAACTTTCATCAAGCATTCATAATTCTCCCTTAATGAAGTTCAATCTTTCTTCATCGAGAGGTTTAGTGAAAATATCTACAAGTTGATGATTTATGTCAATAAACTCTAACACAAAATCACCCTTTTGCACATGATCTCTAAGGAAATGGTGTCTCATATCTATATGTTTGCTCCTAGAGTGTTGGATGGGATTCTTAAAAAGACTAATAGCACTAGTGTTATCACATTTAATAAGAATTTGATCAATCACTTTGCCAAAATCCTTCAATTGTTGTTTCATCAAAAGACTTGGGTGCAATAACATCCCGGAGCAACATACTCGACTTCTATAGTGGATAAGGCAACCGACACTTACTTTTTGCTAAACCAAGATACTAGGAATTCTCCTATAAATTGGCAAGTCCCAGAAATGCTTTTTCTATCTAATAAACTACCCACATAATCCGCATCCGAGTATCCTATGAGACTGAAGGATGAATCCCTAGGATACCATAACCCTAAGTGAATTGTGCCATGCAAATACTTAAAAAATCTCTTAACAACATTTAAATGAGACTCCCTAGGAGAAGATTGGAACCTAGCACACATACATATACTAAATATGATATCTGGCCTTGAAGCAGTAAGATAAAGTAGAGATCCAATCATACCTCGATATCTCTTTTCATCTACCATCTTACCTGATTCATCTTTGTCTAGCTTGATGGTACCACTCATGGGGGTTTTGGCTACTTTGTAACCATCTATGCCAAACTTCTTGAGTATTTCCCTTATGTATTTGGCTTGGTTGATGAAGATCCCTTCTTTGATTTGCTCAATATGTAGACTAAGGAAGAATTTAAGCTCTCCCATCATGCTCATTTCAAATTTCCTAGTCATACACTTAGCAAAATCCTCACAAAGAGACTCATTAGTAGTACCAAAAATGATATCATCAATATAGATTTGTACAATTAGTGTATCATGTTTGTGCTTTTAAATAAATAGTGTGGTGTCTACCTTTCCTTTTTCAAAATAATTTTTAAAAAGAAATGAACTAATTCTTTCATACCAAGCTCTTGGACCTTGTTTCAATCCATATAAGGCTTTGTTTAATTTAAAAACATGATTTGAAAAACAATGTGACTCAAAACCAGGAGGTTGTTCAATATAAACTTCCTCCTCAATAATTTTATTCAAAAATGCACTTTTAACATCCATTTGAAAAAGCTTGAAATTCATGTGGCATGAAAAAGCTAAAAGTATCCTAATGGCCTCTAATCTTGCAATGAGGAGATCATAATCTATATTTTCTTCCTCTTGGTTGTATCCTTTAGCAACCAATCTAACTTTATTTCTTGTGATAAGACCTTAGTCATCTAACGTGTTCCTAAACACCCATTTACAACCTACAATGGAGTGTTCTTTAGGCATAGGGACAAGTTTCCATACCTTGTTTCTCTCACATAGGTTTAGTTCCTCATGCATAGCAAGCACCCAACTCTCATCATCAAGAGCCTCATCAATTGACTATGGCTCAAGTTAACAAACAAAAGCAAGATTATTATCTAAAAGATGAAGTTGTGATGTAGTACTTACACCCTTTGAGTATCACCAATGATCAAGTCCTTGGGGTAATATTTGGAAAATCTCCAATCTTTAGGTAGATCTTCGTTTGGCTCATCTCTTTGTTGATGTTATGGCTCTTCATCTTCTTTTAATGATTCAGCTCCTTCGTTGCTTTTATCCTCTCTTATTGTGGTGTCTTTTAATTCTAGCTTTTCAAAATCACGTACAAGATCATTAATAAAAACACCTTTCCCAATATCAAGTTTACTAGATTCATCAAAGACAACATTCATAGACTCTTCAAACTACCATTGAACTCTTATTGAAGACTCTATATACTTTACTAGAGGTGGAATAGCCTAAGAATATTCCTTCATTGGCCTTGGAATCAAATTTTTCAATATTATCTTTGGTATTTAAAATATAGCACTTACATCCAAACACTCTTAGGTATGATACCTTGGGTTCTCTACCATTCCATAGCTCATAAGATGTTTTATTGAGAATGGGTCTTTTAAAAACTCTATTTACAATATAACACGAAGTATTAATGGCTTCGGCCTAAAAGTAATTTGGTAAAGAATACTCATTGAGCATGGTCCTAGCCATTTCTACTAGTGCTCTATTTTTTCTCTCTACAACTCCATTTTGTTGTGGTGTTTTGAGAGTTGAAAAATTATGAAAAACACTATTCTCCAAAAAATAAGTTTCAAAATACTCTTTTTGAAATTCCTTTTCATGGTCACTTCTAATAGAGGAAATGAAGTAACCATTTTCATTTTGAACTCTTTTTGCAAAACTCTTGAAAGCATCAAAAGTATCATTCTTATGAGCTAAAAAGGACACTCAAGTAAACTTATAGTAGTCATTAACTAGGACTAGTATATAACACTTTTCACCTAAGCTAGCATTCCTAGTGGGTCCTATTAAGTCCATATGAACTAGTTAAAGAGGTCTAAAAGAACTTACATTATTTTTTACTTTGTGGGAGGCTTGATGTTGCTTCCCCATTTGGCAAAGACCACATGTCTTGTCTTTAGTCAAATTTAGCTTGGGAAGGTCTTCCACCAACTTTCCTTTAGATAGGCTTTGAAGAAGATCCATGCTTGCATGTCCAAGCCTTCTATGCCATAACCAAGCTTCATTACTCAAAGACATTAAACACTTAAAAGATTGGTTAGTCAAATTGTCTAAGTCAATTGAGTAGGTATTCTCTTTCCTTTCACCCTTGAAAATAACCTCATCATCCATTAAAGTGGTGACCCGACATTCCCTATGATCAAAGGTGACTTTATTACCTTTGTCACATAATTGACTTACACTCAACAAATTATGTTGTAAGCCACTAACTAATAAAACATTATCAACTAAGGAACAACCATTCTTACCAATGGTTCCAATGTCAATTACCTTACCCTTGGCATTGTTACCAAATGTGGCATCTCCGCCTTTTTTTTCCTTCAATGCCATGAATAGCTTTCTATTTCTAGTCATATGCTTGGAACATCCACTATCCATATGCTAATTGTTTGATTTAGTGATTGCCACACTTTCCTACACAATAAAAGCAAGTCACCCTTTCTTAGGTACCCAAGCATACTTGGGTCCTAGGAGGTTAGGAGTTAAAAGATCCTCTAATTTGAGGTGAGCCTTCTTAATAAAATAATGAATGTTAACATGCCCAAATTTCATTCAATAATGGCATTGGAGTTTAGACTTGTGAATCATTCTTAAATGCACAAATTTAGTATGATTAGAAGGCCGTTTCATATCTTGATTATGTGAATGCATGTATGTACATGTATGATGAGAAGTAGTAGGGAATTATTTGTGAGTGTGAGCATGCTTTTTGTTATACATGTAGGCATGGTTGGCTCTTTGAGTCTTAGCTCTTGAGCTTTGGAGAGCCCTCCCTTTGCCCTTAGGCTTAGGAGGCTTAATGCTAAGAGCACTTTTCTTCCCAATTACCTCAACATTTGAGGTTTGAGGTTCTGATGATCTAACAAATGTAGTATGTGATGATGAAGAGGCTCCATTAAAGCCTAGACCATGTCTAATCAATAGTGGTCTTTAAGACACAATCAATGTGTCTAAGGCTTCTTTTCCTTTGTGGAACTTAGAGATTGAGCTTTTAAGCTCAATGACTTCTCCTTTTAGAGAGTCATTCTCTTTTCTCAATGAAGCTAATAAAAAAGATGATATAGAAAGATTTTCCACATATTTCTTGAGCTTATCATTTAAGGCTCCTAATTCGCTTACAAGATCATTGAGGGATAATCATCCTCTAATTTTTGACATTTTTTCTTATAAGACTTCATTTGAGACTTGTATTTGTTACATCTCATAGTAAGAGCCTCTAGAAGCTCTTCATCTATCTTATCAAAATCATCTAAATCTGAATGAGAGTCGGATGAAGTACTTACCTCATTTGGAGAGTCTTCTTATTCCATGAAGCAAATGTTGGCAACTTCTCCTTCTTCTTTATCTTCACTTGAGCTGTCATCCTAAGTGGCTGAGAAACTCTTCTTCTTTTCCTTGTCCCATCTCTTCTTCTTCTTTATTTTGGGGCAATCGTATTTCATGTGGCCTTGCTTGCCACATTCATAGCAAGTGACTTCATTGGATCTCTCTCTTGGATTAGGAGTTGTCTTCTTGAAGCTTTTTCTCTCTTTTCTTTTTCTAATTAACTCTTTCGTCCTTTTTGAGAGCATTACTAGCTCTTCTTCTTCTTTGTCACTCTTTTCATCACTAGAGGTTATTTCTACCTCCATCTCTTTTGTTCAAGATTTGAGTGCCAAGGTTCTTCTTTCATTTTTTGATTTTTCTCCTAAGCCCCTTAGTTTCTTCATTTGCTCATCCTTTTGTGAGGCCAACTCATGAGTTAAGAGTTTACTTATCAACACATTCGTAAGAACCTTTCCAATATCTATATTGGAGTATTGAATGTTGCACATTCTTGCACTAAACTTATCTAATGGAAGAGTTTTAAGGATTTTTGTGTTTACTTCATAGTTTATGAGAGTTTTTCTAAATTTGTTCATGTTAGTGACAATGGACAGGAGTCTATTCATCAATTCAGTGATGCTTTCATGGTCCTTCATCATGAAGAGCTCTTATTTTGTCACGTACATCTCCAATCAGCTTGATTTAACTAATGTTATGCCATCATGATAGTTTTGAAGAGTCTTCCAAATGGCATGAGCTGTTTGGAAATGTTGCACTCTTTCAATCTTTTCCCTAGAGAGAGTGCTTAGAAGAATGGTCATTGCTCTCTTATTTTTTTCCATTTGAACTCCTATGAGCTTTAACCTAATCTTCCCTTGGAATGAGTTCTTCATATCCATCCACTACTTTAGAGGTGGCTTCTATTCTTTGACAACTACATCCCAAAGGTCTACTACATCTGTGTCAAGATATATCTTCATCCTATACTTTCAATGAGTATAGTTAGATCCATCAAAGTAGGGCTTAAGGTGTGAGTAGATTCCCTCATGTGCCATGAACTTTGCACACCCAATTAAAGCTTGTATGTGAGACTTGGCTCCAATACCACTCGTTAGCCCTAGGCACCAAGAAAAGGGGGGTTGAATAAGTGTTTTAAAAAAAATTAAAATGAGGATAAAGAAGGGTAGAAAAGAAAACACAAGATTTATAGTGGTTCAAGTATAATCAACCCTACATCCACTCCCCAATTCTCTGCAATTGGGTGTTTCACACACTAAAAATGGTGTTTCCAAGCTCACACCTAACTTTTACACTTCATATTTTCAAGGCTCACACAACAACCTTTCTTATAAGTGCTTTCTAAGGCTAACACTAAAACTTCTCTTAAGTGTTTTCACATACTCACACTAAAACCTTTCTCTAGTGTTTTTACAGGTTCACACTGAAACCTATTATAATTGGTATTTATGCTCATACTAAACAATCACTTAAAGAATAGAAAGAATGAGTAGCAAAAGTGCAAGAGTTTTGTTACAAGTTAATGAATTCTCTTACATTTACATATGTTTGGTAGAGTATTTATAACTCATACCCACCAAAGAGACGTTACACTATGAAGCTCATTAAATCTCCAAATCATGCTAGACAAATTCTGAATTAATTGCATGATAGGCAAGAGTCATGGTCACTACTGAGGATTCGCAGTCGCGACATTCCAATTTCTATACAGGAGCCAAAATTTGTGGCAAAAAACCCCATTTGTATCTAATGGCTAGTCTACACATCATCTCCTCATTGGTCCAACAGGAAAATATAGTC
The DNA here is from genome assembly GCA_949677035.1 of Omphalea diandra. Lineage (NCBI taxonomy): Eukaryota > Viridiplantae > Streptophyta > Magnoliopsida > Malpighiales > Euphorbiaceae > Omphalea > Omphalea diandra. The sequence goes on along the minus strand of CATIWR010058816.1, from coordinate 3,980 downwards.
GTTGCTTTCTAACTGCTCAAAAAAGTCACGATCGCGATTATTCATTGTACAGAGCTCGACTCAGGACATGAATTCTTCTGTTTGAAAGACAACCTTCATCTTCCTGAATAGTGGTCGCTACCCAAAATGTCTCCCCCCTAAATTTTATTCGTCAATGGATATTTGGGACATTTGGCATGCTATGGTTGTGAACTTGGTTTCCTCCTTAGTCACAATGAAATTTGCGGTCGCGAATGAAATGCAACACTGACCTCGAATTCATCTGTGACTTTGTCACTCCTATCTTTGGATGACTCATGGCAGCAATGATGCCCGCGAATTCATCTGGCCTAGTTTCATCGTGTTCTTGAGCTAGGTCACGGTCGCACATTATAAGTCACTGATTGCGAATTTGGATGAACTTTATCTTTTTGAAGATTATGAACTCCATCTAACTTCCTCTTGAAAAACTAACTTAAATATGTAAAATAACGCTCAATTGAAACATTAGGATTGATCAATCTCCTTTGTCAAGATCGAAAAAGGTCCAAGACTTAGGATTAACCATCCTAGTCCAATAACGGGTATTAAAGAAGTTCAATAAGCTTTGGAAAATCCATCGAGAAGCACCTTAACAAATCTGTGTAAGCCAAAGATGGTTGATGAACATGGCAACAACTGTGATGGAAATTCAATAATTATAGGAAAAGCTTAATGGGACCTTTTTTAATATCTCAACTGGTATGGCAAAAGTCCCATGGACATTTAAAATTACATTGAAATTCAAAGATTATGGGAAGGATTCAATGGAGATTGAAAGGTGCAACTACTAGTTTTTTCGAAAAGCTAGCCAAATTATTTCATTTATCTCTACTAGCTAGTTTGAGGAGTTTTCATCTAAAAAGACCCTCATTTGAAGATTGGAGATATAAAAGAACATTTGAAAAAGCCCATCTTTCATCATACAAACCCTCATGGTGTTACTTTTTGTATTTTACGGTAAAAAAGCCTTATGAGTTTACAACTAAACTTCAAGTTAATATGAGTAGGTTTTATTTGAGCACTACTTATAAATTTGCCTAGTTGAAAGACTTAATCACCTTTCTAGGTAATTCCTTATAAGGATAGAAAGGTTATTACCTAACTAATAAAAGCACAAAGTCTTTGGTGTATGTGGATTAAGTCTAAATCAATAATAAACTCAAGCTCACTTATGATCTTCTCTCCTTTAAATTATTGTTTTAACCATTTTAACACACCTTTAGCAAGCACTAAACTTGGTAAAGACCATAAGAGAATGGTGATCAAAGTAATACAATGCATAAAGGTAAGTGCAAATATCGTCCCATGGTGACAAGGTCAATAAGTATTAAAATATGATGATTCCACTTTTATTTGAAAATTGAATACTTAAGATATTATCTAAACTACTAATGCAATGAAAATAAACTAAAATAAGAAATAAATGGCTAAAGACAAAAGTAATTGAGAAAGAAAATCTTATGATAAAAAACCTATGACACTTGATCTAACTAATGGAAAGTCATGAAATCATCAATCATTCAATGTTATATTACATTAAGGGTTACAACTATTGATTACCTCTCTAGTGATTAACCTTTCTCTGGAATAGTCACTTAACTTGTAACCATTTCCCTAGAACCATCTTTTAATGTGAACAAGAAATGCATTATCTATTTAGATCTAGCAATCATTTAAATGACAGCAATAAGTTAATGGGGTATTTATACTGACCAATTAACCTATAGGGATCGATTCTAAGTATATTTCAATTTACAATCATTTTATCTATAAATGAAACACAAATCATGTAATTGGTGACCAAGTAATGATAAGCATTAGGTTCAAGAATTATTCACTTACAAAAGAAAAAAATTCTGACATAGTCATTAAAATTATAAATAAATCAATCATTATCCATCGCTACATCAAGGTCTTATATCAAAGATCTAGCCCAACATACTAATAAATAAAGAAACATCCAAAAGCAATAGTATCATCTTTCATAAAAGAATTAAGAATAAAGAGAAGGAATATGAAATCTCCCAAATAGCTTGATGAATCCCCTCTTCTTCTTCTTCTTCTTCTTCTTCTTCTTCTTTGATCCAATAATTCTTTGAACTCTTATGCTTGATTTTGTGTTAAAGCTTCTTCCTTCTTATTTTTTTTTCTAAAAAATGCCTCTTTGAGTGTTCAAAAAGTCTCTTTTCACCTCTATCTTCTCTTTATACAAAATACTAAGTGTTGACTTTAAATATCCTTTCAAAAGAGTTAAAACATAGGCTAAAATTGCAAATCGCCTAAATCGCAGCATGTAACAAGAGTCATAGGCGTAACAACACATTATTGTCCATAAAAAGTCATAGGTGTGACAGCCAACATTCCTTCTTTAAATGTAGTTTGATCCTTAAGTTTCCATTTATAATTGTTTTGGTTGTAATTCACTACAAACTTGCTAAAATGCATAAAAAGCATTCAAATGTGAGAAATAACATCAATTAACTCAAAATAAATTTAAACATAGATCCACATCAAATCAAGGTCAAATCTCATCAAATGGTTATGAACAAATTAAGCCTAACACATAGGTTGGTAATTAGCTTGAAAAACATTGGTAGGGTTTTGCTCTATTGAGCCTCATAAAAAGGGAGTTATAAGGTTATTCTTAAGCTTACAAAAAGAAAAGTAAAAGCCTAAGTGGTTACTTACTAAGTGGTTATAGGCACATTGATGAACTAATATAAATCTCTTATGTCATTTTTGCTTTTCTACTCCTCCTCCATTTTAGAGAGCAAAAGAAGATTTGTGTGCTTCAATCCACTATAAAAGAGATCTTTCAAATAAGTTCCAAGTGATTTTGAAATCATATAATTCACCATTTCCCTTATTGGGTTGCATCTTCACCAAGGGACCAGCAATTGGTATGAAAGTTAAGATATGAATATTTCAAGAAATGAATTGAGGATGGCATTATCAAGAATAAACAATCAAATGGCAATCATCAAGTCTTCTTATTATGGAAGTTCCTCTGAATGGTCCCATTCAAACCAACTGAAGCAAAATGTTCATGAAGCAAAAAGACCACTATTAAGATGAAAGAAGCTTAATTAATTCCACATCCATAAGTGATGATGAACAATCAAACATGAAGACAAGGAAGGCCAAAAACAAAGCAAAATTTGGATGGTTGATGGTATAGAGAATGAATCAAAAGAAAGCTCTCCAAATGAGGTATGTGAAATTAATGATGATTTCAACAAAATGTTTATAATATAAAATCTAGTTAAGGCCCTAAAATCTGAAAATAATGATTTAGACAAATCTTTACATAAAAATAGCATTTTAAGATATGAAAATGAATTTTGAACGGTAAAGTTTCCTCCATCTTAAAAATGAAAGGTGATCTTCTTAAGAAAGTTGAATTTTTAATAAAATAAAAGGAAGAATTAATTTCTAAAGATTTTTGCTTGGATTCAAATGAAAGAAAATTTTTTAAATGAAAATTGATACTTTGGAAAAGGAAAATGAAGAGTTGATTTCTAAAAGAAATTTTATGAAATCCTTTCCAATCAAAATAAAAGTTTTTTGAAAAAAAAGAGTCTTCGATTTCAAAAACTCCTTTTCAAAATTTACAGGAGGACAAGAAAAATTAGATTTAGTTTTGGGCTTTCAAAGAGATGCCAGTATGAAATATGACATTAGATATAATCATGTCTTTATCTCTTCCTCCATTTGAAATAGTGTATTTATGACGGACAATCATAGTAGAACACTTAGCCCTTAAGGTGATAAATCAAAAAATCCTTTCACAAAAGGCTAATGCTAATGCAAAACCACACGCACAAAGGCTTAAAGCTAATCAAGATTATATATATAACAAAAGGCTAATGCTAATGCAAAACCTCACGCACAAAGGCTTAAAGCTAATCAAGCTTATATATATATATATATATATATATATATATATATATATATATATA
>CATIWR010058808.1:0-33549 GCA_949677035.1 Omphalea diandra | reverse complement strand
TTCTTCACTCTTAACACACCTTCATCCATCTTTTAATCCCTAAATGCTCCTTATACTCTTAATTAAGCTCTATAACACCATTATTTATGATGCTATAACATGCACACAACATAAGACAATTGACCATGCAACTATACAAACCTTACATATATTTTCAAGTATCCCAATTACAACAGTGCAAGTGTCCTTGTTGTGTTTTCTCCAATTCACATGCCTAAATGCTTATTTATTCAATGCGTATATGCAAATATTACGTAATTTAAAATGTATATGATTTATGTTGGGGATGTTACAACTTCACTATTTAATGCCTTTGTTATTTTTTTTCCCATTTTTACTCTCTTCTCTACCTATATAAGCCATCTTCACACCCCTCTATTCCACTTTTATCACCCTCTTCATCAATCCTCACCTCTCTTCTCAATCCTTTTCAAATTCTCCCAAGTTCCACTCTCATGGCACCCAAAAAGCTTACTATAGCATAAAAGGGTAAGGCAATTTCCCAACCTCAATGCTTTCCTCCACTTCATCTAATGAAAGGAATCATTAAATAAGAAAATGAGAGATTCAAAGCCAACTATAATAAAAACATCCAATCAAACAAGATTCCATCCACCTTTCTCCTTGAATCTCTTAGCATCAAAGAAAAGATTCATGCCTTTCTTTCTAACCTTGGCTGGAACGAGTTCATATTCCGAGAGGAACTAGGATACAAAGAAATTGTCCAAGAATTTATGTGTATGGTAACTCTAAGCCAAAGTGTTTAATCAAAGGTAGATGCTTATGGGATGGTTTTTAGAGCTTTTGGGAATCCTTACTTCATAACCTTTGCTTAACTCTCTTCTCTTTTCAATCTTCAAACTGAAGATAATATTCCATTCGTTATCTTTGCTCTTGACATCATTTATTTTGAATTTTCATAAAAAATTTCTATTGAAACCAAACACGACCCCAAAACTTCTCTAGCTAAATACATCAAAACCCTCACAAATTGACTCCCCTATAGAATCATCGCATTTTCCATCAATACTAGGGGTGATCGAAATTGAGAAAGGTATCGAAAATGACCTAGCATTCCTTTTCTGCCTAACCAAGAACAAACCAATCCAAATAGAAAGATACCTTATGCATCAATTAATCTACATAAGTACAAAACCAAAAAGTCAATTTCTAATCCCTTCTCATATCACAACCATTTACAGGTTTGTGGGAGCTTTTAATGAAGAAAATGAAAAATTCCTTATCAAGACATACCTCCGCTCCTAAACTTCCTTGACTTGCCTTACTTGATCAATGCCAAAGCCATCCATCCTGACACATTTGTCTACTACACATTAGGATTTTTGGGGCAAAAAAGTAAGAGACTACTCATGCTTCTAAGAGAAAAAAGGCTTATGGTTGAGGAGTTACCAAAGAGACCCTTCCATCTCCTAAGCCAAAGGAAAATCCTAAATCAAAATCTTCTTCCATCTCTATCTTTTCTATCAATAAAAAACTAGACAAGGTGATCAAAATGCTTAATATAAGGTTTTTTCTTCTTTCTCACCTTCACAGTGAATTGGTGGATTTTCAAGAAAAGGTAGGTGTAAATTCTTATCACCTTCCTGACTTTAAGGAATGAGAAGATACTTAAGAGGAAGAAGAAGACTAAGAAACAGAAAGAGATGAGGCACAAGGAGGGGGAGATGAAGAAATTGGAGATAGTGATGACAATGATGACATATCTCCTACCTTCTAATTTTATACTTAGACTTGTAATCCTTTTTTTTTTTTAATTTGTGTTCTTTTAGTTTCTTGTTTGTCCTAAGTTCGTGTTCAAACATATTTGTTTGACTTGTATTATATATTTTGCTTAACACGATCTATGTTTGAAGTTTGTTCCCTCTATAGTTGCTCAATGTTATTTTTGTTTGTATAATATCATACTTATAATTAAAATTGACCTCTCTTTTTTATCTTGACAAAGAGGGAGAGTGAACTTGCATGTTATTAATTAAGGAGTATGAATTAAGTGGGAGCATTTTAGCATGTTTAATTGCATTTCAACAAGTTTAAACTATTAAACATTGTTAACCATCTCAACTTCACACTTGTGCATTCTTCATCCCTTTCACACTCATGCATTCTTTATCCCTCGCAAAATCAATCTAAGCTGTCAAAATAAAAAAAAAAAGGAAGAGAGAGATTGCTAGACTAGGTTGGTCAAACCTTAGTTAAAACTCTCTTTTGATCTTGACAATGTAGATTGATATATTCTAACATCAATTTTTCAAGTGTTGATTTTTTAGATTTTTAGATATGTTTGCATTAGAAGTTGAATGAAAGTCTAAGTCTTAAAGATTGCAAGTGACATCCTAATTCGCAATCATGAATTAGGATATTGCGACTACCATCTTGTAAAAGATGGCTTCATGATGTGTATCACATTTACTATCACGACAACGAATTTTGCATTTGCTTGGAGGAAATCAAGTCCTCAACCAAACCATGCCAAGTGTCCCAAAAAACTATTAAAAGATCAAAATTCGCAAGGGTGAAATGTTGGTTACGATTTATTGAAACAACATATCCATGTCTAAATATGTTGTGATGACCGTCACATCCAAAGTAAGTAAATAGTGACCACGAATTTCACTTTGACTTAAGAGACATAATGACTATTTTTCTTAGAGAACTAATAGTTATGTGTCATGTGGACTAGCCATTAGATACAAACAAGATTATCTACAATGAATTATGCAAATTTAGTGCAATATAAGATATCACAATCATGAATGCCTAGTCACGACTGCGAATACTGTCTGACAAATATTTAATGCAATATATGCCTAGCATACCTTAGAGATTTAGACATAGTTTTGAATGTAACATCTCTTTGGTGGTTGTGACCTATAAATACTCCACTAAATGGACTTGAATGAAGGAGAATAACATTCAATATAGCAAAAACTCTTGCAATTTTATTTCTCAATCTTTATACATTCAATTTCTTGTTTGTTAGTTATCGTTGTTTGGTGTAAGCATTAAACATCACTGGATTTGGGTTTGAGAGTTAGCCTTTATTGCAAAACTTATATATAGGTTAAGTGTGAGCCTAGAAAACACTTGTAAAGTTGTGTGTGAGGCTTGAAACACAAAGTATAAAAGTTTGGTGTGATCTTGAGAAACAACACTTAGTGATAGTGAATTACCTAATTAAAGGAACTGGGAAGTGGATGCCAGGTTTGTTTATGCCCAAACCATTATAGAATCTTGTGTCTTCTATTATTCTTCTACTTCTTCTATTTTCTTCTCAACAAACCTTCCTTCCAAAATTTTAAAATTTCCACCAATTTAGCCCCCTTCTGGATGCTTAAGGGTCAACACTTTAGAATGTAAATTGATAAATACTATATTTCATTTCTAAATTTATAACTAAATATACTATAATTATTTTAAGTTTGAATAAAATAACTTAATCTTTCATGTTTTTATTTTATTACTTTTTTAAATAATTTTATTTTAGATAATAATTATTGATTATGTGGGAGTCAATAAGTACTCTAAGACTATATCACGATAAAGTTAAATAATTTTAAGTATATTTTGTGATAATCAATTGACTTTTAGGATAATATGAACAACTATTCTTTAAAATTTTACAGTTAAATGTCCTGAGCATACTGATAATGGAGAAATTCGAAGATGGGTAACCACTGGAAAACATATCAATCTTACAAGTGCACAATAAGTGTAGAAATTCAAAGATAACTAGTACTGTTGCAATGTTAAAGTAGGCTAGCTGCATATCAACCAACTCGAGATCAAGTGATAAAATATTATTTTAAAATGGGTATGGATTTTTATAACAAATTTGTCATAAAAACAATTTTATCACTGCAAAAATCTTTTATTGTAATAAATATTTTCATCACCAAATCTATATATTATTGTTACAAAATATAAATTGTCATAATATACATATTAAAACAAGGTTATTTTGATGAACATGCCGACAAATTGATTTTGTCACAATATATTTATGGTGACAAATTTAATATATACTATAACAAAATATTTTGTAACTAGACACTAAATTTCTTACAGATACTTACAAAATAACAATATAATTACACTAAGATTTAATTTACAAATTTAATTTTACACTATTAAAAGTAAAAGTTACAATAATTCACTAAAAATTGCACTATTACAATAATATTAATTTTATAGCAATTCATTGCAATTTCAAAATTTGAGAAAATATTACAATACTTACAAAATAATAATATATTTACACTAAAATTTAAATTTATACTACATTCAAATTAAAAATTATAATAATTCACTAAAATTTATACTATTATAATAATTTTACAATAATTAATTACAATTTCTAAAATTAAAAAAATATTACAATACTTACAAAATAACAATATATTACATTAAAATTTAAATTTATAAATTTGAATTGCACTCTATTAAAGTTACAAATTATAATAATTCACTAAAAATTACGCTATTACAAAAAAATTATAATAATTTACTATCATTCACAAAATTACACTACCATTCATAAAAAAAAAATCAATATATAAAAATATTTACAATATCAAAATTCCAGAATTCACAGAAATTTTCAATATCACTGAATTTTCAATATTCATAAAATTCCCAATATTTACAAAATTTTAGAATTCATAAAATTTTCCAATATCACAACATTTTAGAATTGATTATACATTATACAAATTAAAATTACAAATTTATTACATAAATTCCTTAAATTGTATAAATTATAGAATTTAATATATAAATTAATTTACATAATTTATATAATAAATTCGATAAAATCAGTAATTTACATTATTAGTATTTCTAATTTGCATGTCATTATTCCTAATTTGCAGAATTTACAAATTCTAATTCAACAAAATTTATAAAATTTCACATTCAACATCATAAATTATATAGAATATCAATTATATTCTCATTCAACAGAATTTACATAATTACAATTTTCACATTCTATAATCATTATATATAATCAATACACAAATGCAGAATAGAGGGAGAGAGTGAGATAGACAGAGGGAGACAAATGGTACCTGAAATTGGGGCGACTGAGGCGGTGGTAGCAGCAATGGCTTTCTCGACATAGGGGGGCAGTAAAATCGTAAATGTGGTGGAGAGACAGAGAGAGAGAAACAAAGATGAGAGGGAAAGAAGAAGAAAGAAAGAAGAAAAGAATAGGGCTTCTGCTGATATTTAGAAAAAATTTACCGACAGATTACCAATAAACATGTCATGTTGATTAAAAAGTCTGGTAGCAATTGGTCGATACATGTTAAAAAAAAAGTACCAATGGATCTCTGAAAGAATTTTTGGCACGTGTTTTCTCATGTGACTTTTTGCTTGCCACTCGTCAATGATTCCATCAGTAAAGTTTGGTGCCAAATATTGGCACCACAATTTACTAATGAATTCATTCACTCGGTAAATCCCTACAGCTTGTCATTGAAAATTCGTCACTATATTTAACAAACCATTTTATTTTTTATTCCGTCATTGATCCGTTGAAATTTGCCAACGAAAATAAATCTATCGATAAATGCTGCTGATATTTTTACATTTTCTTGTAGTGCACCTCCTAGTCTCTCTTTATTAGCTGCCTGCAGTACTTGGTAATCCTGTTATACTAGCGTGTAAGGTCATGCGAGCCGGTGAGCCACTCATACATCACTTTTAAATGCCCATCACCCATGCCAACTCAATAGCAGTTTGAAAAGCCCTTATCTTAGTAAGCATCGAAGAATAAATATCCAAATTAATAACAAATCCCGACAGCTAATTTCCAGTAGCATCTCGGAACAAACCCTTCCTCCCTTCCCTCCTTCCTCCCCTCCACCTGCAACCCTAGGATTCCCTTTAAAAGCCCCATCTATATTTACTTGTACCCAATGCTCCTTTGGTTTCACCCACCTCACCAAGACATGCTGATACCTCCCCCTTTGCCACGTGAAATCTGAGGTGCCACTCATACTAAGGCGTAAGGTCATGCGAGCTGGTGAGCCACTCATACATCACTTTTAAATCCATCTTAAAATTTACCTTATGGAAGCCCATCACCCATGCCAACTCAATAGCAGTTTGAAAAGCCCTTATCTTCGCAAGCATCGAAGAATAAATATCCAAATTAATAACAAATCCTTATAGCTAATTTCCAGTAGCAACTCGGAACAAACCCTTCCTCCCCTCCCTCCTTCCCCCCCTCCACCTGCAACCCTAGGATTCCCTTTAAAAGCCCCATCTATATTTACTTTTACCTAATGTTCCTTTGGTTTCACCCACTCCACCAAGACATACTGATACCTCCCCCTTTGCCGTGTGAAATCTGAGGTGCTATCCACGCTGTAGCACATTGCAATGCGTGAGTACTAATAATATTTACTTTCAAGACAATACTCGATTTATTAAACTTGAAAATAGTCTCATTCCTCGATTTCCAAATCCACCAACTCCCTAAGCACAGGATTAAAATCCCATCTAACGGTTCTGATCCTTTATAAGCTAACAATGACCCCGACACAGTCCAATCTATAATTTGAAAACTTGTTAAGTGAATTCTCGTCCTATAAGTATTGCCACACTTTCTAAGCCATCGAGCAATCCCTTATAACAAAATAGATTTCATCACTTTCCCACGCTGGATGTAAGTGGAATCCGAAATAAAACCATATATAGCTCTCTCTAGATTAGTCATTAATTTATCATGTAACGTTAACCAAATAAAGATGTAAATACATTGGGGTAGTTGCAATCTCCACACTTTATGCCATAGTGAGTCTATATAATCTGTAGAAGCATTAAAAGCTAACGTAAAAGCAGACTGAACAGAAGGGTTCCTTGAAGAGGTCCTTTCCATATCATGTTGTCATGCTCATAGATGTCCTGCGAATGTGAGATATTAGCTATTTCTTAGCAAACAGTAGCTAGCAGTAGATGCTGAAATTCGTTCCATCTCCATCCAACTTCTTTATCCCAAAAATCAGCTTATTTTTGTATGGTAGCCCTTGGTCAACTTCTTCAATTGCCTGCTCAATGATCGGTGACCCGAACAACCACCTATCCTTCTAAAAACAAATAGACACCCCATTATTGATTGTAATTTGTACCCCTTTCTCCACTATCTCCATACCCAAGACCATAGGCCTTCAAGCTACATTCACTTCCAAAATATTTTGTTGCACCACTCTACACCACAGGCTATCTATTTCATGCAAGACCTGCTATGCCAATTTGGCTAAGAAGGCTAAATTCATGGTACGCATCTCCCTAATTCCTAATCAACTTGGTGGCACCGATTTATAAACTAATTTCTAAAACACTCCTCCCCCTCCCTCCCCCCAGATGAAACTTTGAATTCATTTATTGATGTTATTACAAATTAATTTTGGGAGAAGAGTAGTTTGAATCACATAGTTCGACGAGGCACACAAAATCGATTTAGATATAGTGATTCTTCCAGCTAAAGATAACTTCCCCATTTTTCAACCTGCCAACTTGCTACCAAGGTGATCCAATATATACTGGCATGAGGTACATGCCACTCGGCTAGTAATAGCAGGCACACCCAAGTAGAACCCCAAATCGTTCGACTTCTCTATTCCTAAACAATCACTTAACTCCGATGCAAATTGCTCCCAGACTTGCAATGAGAAAATTACTTTGGATTTTCTATAATTCACATGCTGCCCTGAAGCTTCATTAAATCTAGTTAGGCATTGTTTAACTAACTTTGCATGTTGGTGTGAAGCTTCCATAGATAAAAACATGTTATCTGGAAATAGCAAATGTGAAATACCTAGGCACCATCGAGTAATCTGGATGGGATTCCACACACTAGCCTGTACTGCGTCTTTAATATAATGAGCTAACCTTTCAATGCAAAGCACAAAAATGTATACAGATAGCAGATCACCTTGATGGATACCCCAAGAAACTGAAAATGTTCAGACAAATTGCCATTAAATAGAATACTCATATTTGCCGCCGAAACACATGACATAATGTTAATCAAATTGTTGGGAAACCGAACATTCCCCTAAGTGTCCTTTAAAAATTCCCAATTCAAATGATCATATGCTTTTTCCAATTCAATCTTCATAACCATCTACCCCTGCTTGTAGCTCCTCGTTTTTATAGAATGCATTATTTCTGGGAAAATGATAATATTATCTATAATTTGCCTCTTCGGGACAAAACTACTTTGAGCCTCAGCAATCACCTTTGCAAGAATGGCTTTCACCTTACCAATGATTGTCTTAATAATAGTCCTATAAGATACGTTACACCTAAACTGAGAAATGCGTTTAGGAAAATCCATCTTTGGAATAAGAACTACTTCAATCTTTGAACAAAACTGGGGTAGCTCCTTAGTACCATTCAAAATGGCCACAACCGCATCCAATTAATCCTTTCCTACTGATTTCCAAGCTGATTGATAAAATGCAGCTGTGAAGCCATCAGGCCCTGGGGCCTTACTAAGTTCCATCTAGAAAAGCGCTTCCCTAACCTCCTTGCCAATGAAAGGTTTCTCCTGCTCCTTCACTTCCTCTAAATCTAAACTTGGAAACCCGTAGTGAGTGACCAATTTCCTCTATCTAAACTTGGAAACCCGTAGTGAGTGACCAATTTCGTTCTACTATCCATCTCTTTGGTCTAAGGCTAAACAAAAAAATTCCTGCTCCTCTTGATAACCTAATTCCCTTCAGAATTTATTAAACCCTTAATCATGTTCCTTCCCTTCAGAATTTATTAAACCCTTAATCACGTTCCTTCCCTTACGAATTAGAATTGTCGTATGAAAAATTGACATTTTCCTGTCTCCTTCTTTGATCTACCAGAGTATAGATTTTGTTTTTCACATAAGCTCTTTTTAGCTAAGTGTCAATTCTAATTTCGCAAGTAGCTTCTTATCCAGCTCCAGCAAACCAACCCAAACTGCCTAGCTAAGCTCAATTAGACTCCCTTAAGTCTAGCTAGAAGTCATTTCTTGCGCTAGAAACTATTCTGAAAAGCCTTTAGTTCCATTCCTTCAAGTTCCTTTGTAATGAATATATCATTATGCCAAAAATCCATCCCTGTTTTACATGACGAATGGATAAATGGCAAGAACTATGGATGGGTGAGCCCAATTTGAATAAACTGAAGGTCTATTATTATAATAAATTTAATACAATTTAATAACAATATAAAATTCATTAGTATAAAAATATTTTCATTATAGTTTTTCTTAAAAACTTTCAATTATATTAATAGAGTTTTGTAAATTGCAACTTGACTATAAACACTCTTTACTCATGATATTATAAGTCATATATTAAATTTCAGTTTTTTTTAAACAAGTTTGATTAAAAGAAAAACAATAATAAATTATCCAATAATCATACTCGAATTTTGAAGAGAACTAAATATTTCATAAAAAAAAAATCTATCCACACTCATATGAAGAGAACAAAACTCTCATAAGATATGACATATATTATCTACAAAATTTAAAAAAAAAATCAAAGACAAAAAGGACCTATGAAAAAATTCTAGCTATACTCTTGTGAAGGAGAATAAAACTTTTATATAAAAAAATCTCATATTATTCGTATAATTAAAAGTATTTCATGAAGAAATAAACATAGATATAGATTTATCAGGATAAAAACTACAAATCAAACTTACATAAATAAAATAAAGAAAATAGTAATAGATCTAACATACAAATCTCAAAATACATTAAAAAATTCATATATTTTTCTTTAAAATTGGTAAAAATAAAATTGACTAAAATTATAGAAAAAGAAAAGTATATTAAAAAATTAATAGATTTGGCAAGTTAGGGGTTATTATTGATAAAATTTTTCTAATAATAACTTAAAAATTTTGATTTGGAGATTTATTGAACGACAAAGAGAGAGAAACATCCTTTAGAATTTGAGAATGATGAGCACTAATTAACCGTATAGTTTTATAGTTGGTTAGAGGAATCAGATACCGCAGTATAACCTATATAAATTAATATTTTTGAAATAACAAATTATTAATTAAGATATTAATTAATTAATAATTATAGAAATAATGATATTTTATATATAATTTCTTTTTTTACCTTTTCGATGTATTTCTTCAATCAAGTAAAGTTCATTAATGTATTATTTTCAACACATTGTATATATTTATTATATCATCTCATTATAGAATGTGATTTAATTTAATATTAATTTGAAGAAAAAAGAAATAATTCATATTTTAAGAAAATACAATAATTATGTTACATTTAATAATATATCAGTAAATTATTAACTAGAAAAATATAAAAAAAAATTATCATGTATTTGCACGCTCTATATTTTAGAATTTTTGAAATTTTTATGATAATTTAAGGCTTATGATTGAACTCCATTAACACAGGCTAACATTATTAAGAACTTAAGAAAATGATTCATTTTAAGCCTTGCACTTTTTTGAAATAGTCGATTGAATCTAATTTATAATAAAATAAAAATAAAACAATTTTATTAATCTTTAAATATATTTAAAATAAGTAAATATATATTTTTATTTATTTTAGAATACATATTTTTAATTATTTTTAAAACTATATTTGAAAATATAGTTTTATAAAATATTTATATTTTTAAAATATATTTTCTAAATATTCCACTATTAAGAATTAAATATAGTTTTAATCATTTAAAAATATTTTTTCGATATATATTTAAAAATATTTTTATTTTAAAATTACTTGCTTAATTATTCTTAAAGAATATATACAAATATTTTTATTTTTATTTTTAATTACTTTTAAAATATATTTCTATAAAATATGAAAATTATTTATTTTTTATTATACTTTGGACTCAGTTGAACATTTAAAAAAAAAAAAAAGCATAAAATGAGCTATTGTCCTAAGTTTTTAAAGGTCTTAGTGTGTTTAAACAACATATAGTAATGAACCTCAACCATATTCCTTAAATTATCATAAAAAATTTCATAAGCCTTAAAATGGAAAGTGAAAAACTATAAGATATTTTCATATACTTTTTTCTTATTAATTTATAATTAGGTGAGTCTTTTGATAATTTCCTATACTTTTTTCTTATTAATTTATAATTAGGTGAGTCTTTTAATAATTTTTCTATAATATATTTTCTTATAAATTTGACGAATTATAGTTCAATATACTAGTCTTAAATCAAAATCAATAACAACTATTACTTAAAAATTATTAATTACTTATATATTACCTCATCAAAATTATACCTTAGTTTCTATTAGGTACTTTTCAAATAAAACTTATAAGGCCATCATTTTCTAATAATATAAGGCCCATCGTTTCATTAAAAAAATGACATTAAAAAAATGATGCCTTTGTATGTATATGCACTATTGAAAATTCATAATTATGCTAAATCTCATGCAATAAAAATATCATGGAAGAGTTAAGATTCTAAATTCTCAAATCTTATATATTTTTATTGAATCAATTAAATAATCAAACAATAAAAAGGAAGGAGGTAGCGATTACAATATCTTGAAGCGAAATCTCCTTCAATCTTTACTTAACCTTTTAACAAGATTGTGGCAAATCACAATTGTCTATGCCAAAAAATGTGTGATCTCTATAATGTATCCACATAAACCAACCAATGAAATCCCAATGGCTTAACTAAGAGGAAAAGAAGGGGTAGTGTTTACCTAGTTATACCCAAGTATATAAATTTTGTCTCACAAAATATGAATGGTTGCTTCTTCTTAGCCAATCCTTAGTATTAATATATATAGGAGTCACCAAACTCTAATCTCATCAGTCAATATGGCAAAATTATTATTTGATCCTTATACTTATTAAGTAGCTATAATTACTACTTAATTCAAAAAAATCTATCCTATTAAGTCATATCCAATCTATTTTAGTTTTACCGTTTTAGTTCATTTGTATATGACTCTATAGGCTCCCTAATTTATTTGATAATAAATATAAGTGATAGTTATTAATCTATTTCTCAATTAATTAATGATCAAATAAATTAAATAATTTAATTTATTATAAATTCATTAATAGATTGACTACACATTTAAAGATTGCAATTATTGGAATGAGTGGCAGATGAGACTATCCAAGAGGGGAAGATGAATTGGGTTGTAAACAAAAACACAAACAATAACAAAAATAGTAGAAGCCATACAAACAAATCAACACAAAGATTTTATAGTAGTTTGACAACATGCCTCCTTCACTCCCAAAACTTTCACTTAGGCCTTTCTATATTTTTTTTTAGGTTCAAGAACAAACCTTCCTATTTCCAGGCTAAAGAAGAACCTTCCCTTTTACAGACTCAAAAACAATCGTTCGCTTGGAATTTTTCTAGGCACAATACCAACCTTTACAACCACTAGCAATGATAGATCCAAACAATGTCAATGTCACTCAATTAGGCAATAAATACACTTTTAGTGCTCAAGAAAACCTACTCTCAAAACATTAACAAAATTATCCTTACTCTATCCAAATACAAGCAACACCACAAAAAGTTTGCATAAAGAGTTACAAAGATGTTCTCTAGTTGTTTATAAATGATCTCTAAAGTTTCATCAATCAATTTAGTCTTTATAAAAGGTCCTTACGTGCCTAAACTATAAAACTAGTCATTGGAGTACTTGAAGTTAAGTCTGACAGCTTTCTTCAAACTAGCTATTATAGGAGACAACACCCATTGTTTCTCATCAATGCCCGTTGAACTTGTAACGGATCGATCCAATGCTTATTGCCAATTTTTCATGCCTGTTGATCTTAACTTTAATGCTCATTGGCTCATGATTAATGCACGTTGCAGATTTCTAAAAAGCATGAACTTGGTGCTCTATTTTTCAAACTTTGCATAGTTGCTTTCCATACCCATTAAGAAACTCACAATGCCTATTGAAAAGTCCTTCAATGCCTGTTGAGAAGGGCCAACATCTGTTTTGAGTTTCAAAAACTTTAGGTTAATCTTGGGCACTTTTCAATGCTTGTTGCTTGGCCAAATCAAGCCATTGCAAATCCTTAACACCCATGGTGAGATCTTGTATAGCTCAACCTAGAGAACTTATTCAACGCCCATTGTAAAAAGACAATGCTAGTTGCAAGGTTTAAAAAGAATATCTCATCTAAACATTTGTCCAACACCTATTGAGACATTCTTCATGCCTGTTGGAAGTTGTTCAATGCTCGTTAGAACTTCTTCACATTCATTAGTTGTCCCAAACTACACCACTTATATAAAAACACTTAGGGTCATATATCCTCCAAGCATTATCACAATATTCTCCTCTATAGGATGCAAAAACACTAAAATACAAACATTAGAACTTGTTAACGTTTTGTCATTGTTTTATTATCATTCAAAACACATCATTCAAAGTAGAGAAGTAATGCAAATGCCTTAGGGTCACATGTTTTTTAAACATTTTTCCCCTTAATACAACATTCTCCCCCTTTTTAAATATTGACAAAACCAAGATGCTTTGATACCAAAAATACAAAACTTAAAACACAAACGATACCAAATGTTATAACACAAAAATACAAATGATGCTTACAAGGCTAGATATCACATATACCACTTAGGATACCAATTGTTGGATGTTAACACATACTAAATGTTATATTACCAAAGGAGTTCAAACAAGTGTATCTAATCAAATAAGTGACACCAAAAAAATACCAATTTAAGCATATAATCATTTAATCAAAGCATCCATAAAAATTCTCTTCAATTTTTTCATCATGACAAAAAGATATACAAAAAACTCTCCCAAAAAAAATATAGAACACTTAAAGAAAGAATACTCCCCTTATCTATATGCTTTCTTCTAACAAATATCCTAAAATATTCAAATAATAATTCAGTTAACATGCTTGAGGGCGCATGTTCTATTCACATGTTGAGAAAAGAAAAAGAGGAAGAATAACTACTAGAGTTAATAATTCAAACTTCTGTTTAGCACATGCATGACAAACAATAAGGAGGATAGAGATATAATAAAGATTATGTGTTCCTAAAAATACAAAAGCTTCTTCAAATTCTATAACTTGAAAACACCATTTGTTTTTCCATTTTGAGTAAAGGGTGAGGAGCTTCAAAACTTGTAAAATTAAACTCTCTTTGGTACCCATTTTCTTTTAGGTCCTTATGGGTTAACAACATAAATATGCTCATCTCTCAACCTAACATAATATAAGTATGCTTTATGGCTAAAATTTCCATAATAAAAGCATTGCCAAACAAAATGCTTTCATAAGCTCATTTGTAGAGCAAGTGTAAGGTGACTTTCTAAAAGATTGATGCTTAAAACACGAAGCAACTTGTGCATTCTTGGTATACTTGGTTCCATGAATAAAGACATGATTCACCTTTGGCCTGTGAGAGTGTGTACGTGAGCAATTATGATCATGTACATGAGTTGTTTGCATATGCACCCTAGAGTAAGTGTGATCATGTATAATTTTTCTTCTAAGTGCAGAGTGTAGCACATTTTGCCTTCTTGGCTGATAAGATGCATACATAAAAGCATGATTAGCCTTTTTCTTAGGCTTTTTAGTGTATGTATGTGCTAGTGTTATCCCTTTAGGCTTTGCATTGGTATTAGCCTCATGTGAAAAGCTTTGTGATTCAACACATTGGAGACTAGGTGTTTTAGAAAGTAAAGCTTTAATAAACATACTTTTAGAAGTATAAGAAGAGGCATGATTATATCCAATGTCCTGTTTCACACTAATATCTCTTTAAAAGCCCAAAAGTAAATCCAATTTTTCTTTTCCATTAGTAAAATTTGAAAGGGAGTTTTCAAGTCCAAGACTTCCTTTATTAAACTTTCATTTTGTTTGGAAAGAGTTTCATAAAATTTATTTTCAAAATTTAACTCTTCATTTTCCCTTTCCAAAGCATTAATTTTCATTTTAAAAAAAGTTCTCTTTCATTGGAATATGAGAAAAGTGCTTTTAAAAGCAATTTCTTTTTTTCTTTTCTTAAATATTCAACTTCTTTAAGAAGCTCATCTTTAATTTTAGAAATAGACAAAATTTCATTTTTCAAAGATTCATTTTCATTTATCAAAATCTTATTTCTATAAAAAAATTTTATCCAAGTCATTATTTGTTGATTTTAGGGCCTCAACAAGATTTTCTACTGTGAACATATCATTGATATCATTATCGAGTTCACATACCTCATTTGGAGAGCCCTCATTCGTTCATCCTCTATGGCCATTAGACATTTAACTTTTGCTTTCTTTTTGTCCTTCCTCTTCTTTATCTTTATATTACAAGAGAATTCATCATTACTTATGGATATGGAATTCATTAAGCTCATTCTCCTTCTTTCCTCTTGATAGTGGTTTGTTTATCTCCATTGACATACTACTTCCTCTGGTTTGAGTTGGTCCATTTTTGAGAAAGCTTCCACAGTAACAAGACTTAATTGTTGCCATTATCATGTACCTTTTGCAATTAAGCTTCAAAAGAGGTTAGACTCTAATACCAATTATTGGAATCATTAGTAGATGAAGCAACTTAAGAGGAAGGTGAATTAGGTTGTAAACAAAAAACACAAATAATAATAGAAATAACAGAAGCCATAGACATAAATCAACATAAAGATTTTATAGTGGTTCAATAATATGCCTACTCTACTCCTAAAGCTTTCACTTAGGCCTTTCTTTTCTTTTTCCAAGCTTAAGAATAAACCTTCCCTTTTATAGGCTCAAGGATAACCTTTCCTTTGGTATTTTTCTAGGCACAGTATCGACCTTTATAACCACTAGCGATGATAGATCCAAGCAGTGTCAATGCCTCTTAATTAGGTAGTACATATACTTTTAGTGCTCAAGAAAACCTATTGCTAAAAGAATAACAAAATTATCCTCACTCTACCTAAATACAAGCAACACCATAAAAGGTTTGCATAAAAAGTTACAAAGATTTTCTCTAATTGTTTACAAATGATCTTTTAAGTTTCATCAATAAATTTAGCCTTAAGAAAGCTCCTTATATATCCAAACTACAAAACTAGCTATTGGAGTACTTGAAGTTAAGTCTAACAACTTTTCTTTAAAATAGCTGTTAGAGGAGACAACACCAATTTTTTCTCAATAATTCCCGTTGAACTTGTGACAGATAGCTCCAACACCCATTATCAATCTTCCATGCCTGTTGATCTCAACTTTAATGCCCGTTGGCTCATAATCAACACCTATTATGGATTTCCCAAAAATCATGAACTTGGTGCTCTATTTTTCAAACTTTGCATAGTTGCTTCCTATATTTGTTGATGAACTTGCAATGGCCATTGGAAACTCCTTCAATGCTTGTTGAGAAAGGCCAACACCCATTTTGAATTTCAGAAGCTTTGGCTTAATCTTAGACACGTTTCCAATACCTATTACTTGGCCAAATTAGTGCCCATTGCGAATCCTAAATGCTCATAGTGAGGTCCAACGCAGCTGAATTTATAGCACTTATTCAATGCCCATCGCGAAAGGACAACGCCCATTGAGAGGAAGCATAACTCATATAAACATATGTTCAACACCTGTTGAGACATTCTCTGTGCCTATTAGAAGTTGTTCAATGCCCACTAGAACTTCTCCACCCCCGTTGGTTGTTTATGATTCCCGTTGGTTATCCTAAGCTGCACTACTTACATAAAAACACTTAGGGTCACATATCCTCTAAGCATTATCATAGCATTCTCCCCTATAAGATAGAAAAACACTAAAATACAAACATTAGAACTTCTTAAGGTTTTGTCATTATTTTGTTAGCATTCAAAATACATCATTCACAGTAGAGAAGTAATGCCAATGCCTTGGGCTCACATGTTTTTCAAATATTTTTCCCATTGACACAATAGTAATTGGTATCTAACTTGCATGTCATGACAAATGAATATAGTTAGGAATGATAAAAGTAGTTTGTTCTAACTTTTAGCATGAAATTTTTTTAAAAAATTCCTTCATTATATGACATCCAATCAAACCTAAAGGATGGAATTATATCTCCTTTACATAGTATAATCTTGGTTAGTTCTAATTAGTACTTGCCATTTATGATGTAATAAATATTTGTTTTTAAATTTATCCATCTTATTTAGATATAATGAATCCCCTTTCTCTACTAATCTAGAATATTCATATACCTATATATACATATATATTTTTTCCAAACTAAGATTTAGTTATCAATATTATTTAAGAACACGGTAAATGTCCCTAATTAGCTTAGGTCAATAAATCTTATCTTAATCACTTATGATCTTTGTCAAGTTATTGCTATATCTAAAATAGGCCTCATGAGTGATCCTTTATTAAGGCAACAAAGTTATGAATCAAAATATTTTGCTATTTTCTTACCATAGGTATTTTTGCTATTTTCTTATAGTGAATGTTTCAAATGGAATTATTCGATGGGTCATTCAATGAACTTATTCTTCAACAAGCACCTACATGCTAGCCTAAGTATCATAGACTTCTACTTTTGATGTTAGTAGTTTACTTAATACTCAAGTAAGGAACGTAACATGTACCAATTTTGCAATTATATCAATGTCCAATCTTAATAGAATATTGATCAAGAATAGTTTATAAATAATAGTTTAACGGTGTAGGTATTTGATAGTTATAACTCTTCATAACTATCTCTCTAAAGTGTATAAAGTCAACGGACTTCATCTTAAAAACATCATCATAAATGTAATGTAACTTAATTTCTTATGAAAAAGCTAAAATGCAAAGACCCTATAAGTCTTTAACTCATGAAACATGAACAAGTTATAGTATATCCTTAGTCTAACCTTTTGGCTTTAGTTTTTATACATCAATAATCTCTCACTTAAACTAAAGCCAATTATCTATGCATCTATATGCATCAACCATCAAATGGTAACGCTCTACTTTGGTATAACCACTTTAATAGTGCTATAGAAAGCATGTTGTGTAGCATTCTATAATGGGTCATTCTAATGTTTATCAAATGATAACATATATTTTAGTCTAAATATGTGTTCAAGTTAATTATGAGATCTTGGTTCCGAATAGCTTATATTGTCATAATAATACATTATTATTATACAATATATTATAGATCCACTTACATTAATTCTCTAATGAACAAAACTAATTCAAATCATCTCAAATATAGTCTCATGTGATAGAGATTGCACTTTAACCAATATGTATATACTAGGTTTATATGGTATAATTATATGCATTAGTTTAAACATTTTTAAATTTATGCTTAAAACTCGTATTAACTTAATAAGCTCCATTCATTACTTAACTTTCTAAGGTATCTATATTCCATGAATTTAGCATATATTCTCCTTATAAAGTAAGTATTCACTATATACACACATCTACTTTTGTAATGGTAGGAATTTCAAGAGTGTATATGTTAATACCTAACCTCTTTATAGTTTAAGATTTTCTTAAAGTTTATAAGATCAATCATATATTTATAATCTATCCGTATAGAAAATCTAATCCTTAGTTACGTATAACATATCTTTTAATCTTTAAGTATTTAAACTCCCACTAAAACTATAATATACACGTATATAAAAAATTTGGCCTTTATTAGAATAACATATCATATGTGTCTTCTATATATTTATAAGTTAGAATTGAATCACATTCATTTATAGTTAATATATATCCAGTCCAATAACTATATGTATCACTATATGCTTTAAGTTGCACATCATATTCTTTAGCTTAAGCTTATTAGTTTGATGTGTCCTGATAGTATGATTGAACATTTTTAGTCATCCTACTCTCACAATTTCTATAGAAATCACATTCTTTAAGAAATGGTAAGTTTTTTTTAAGAAAAACTTTTTTTTACCTTAAAACATAGTAAGACTTTAATGTCATAACTATTTATAAAAACAACTATCAATATGGTCCATAAGTATTACATATTAAACTTAGGTTAACTTATGATTTCACATATTAAAAATAAACTCAATGTTTAACTTAGAACTAATAGTTTTAGTCTTCAAGAGAAGCTGAAGAGCTTATAAGGATGAATATGCAATCAATAAGTATCCATATGATTCATAATCATAAAGGTCTATTGATCTTTAATTCATTAATTTGGTTTATTACATATAATTAGGTCATTATTGCAATAACTAGATTAAAATCTTCAACTTTTTATCTAATAGATTATCCTTGAGTTAAGCATGACATGAACTATTAAAATACCTTTATCACATAAAATATTGGGGAAGTGTATAAAATCTTAAAGTTTAGTGCTTTTTAAAAATTGATGTTGTGAAATACTTTGTGACGTTTTAGTACCCTGAGTTATGCTCCATTACACACATTGGTGACAAATGTGTTAACTTCATTAATTTTGCTAATATGGCATTTAAGTCACATTATCTTATTAATTTTTTTAACATAATGGCATGAATGGGCCCCACCTTTTGAAAACTAAAATTTAAAATGAAATTTAAATTTAAAATTTATTTTATCTAGTATTCTAAAATAAAAATATCCTAGAAATTTTCATCTAAAAAAAAGAAACCAAAACTATAATCCTAAATTTGTACGTTTGTTCTATCATCATTTCACCTCCAATCTGAAGCCAACCTATGCATTTCTAGATCCTTAATGTTCAAACCCACCATGGTTTCCTTTAGCTAATCCTTTGAGCATGTCTTCGTCAAAGTCTGTTGTGGCCTTGGCTTCGTCCCTGTCCTTAACCACCACATTATTTCTTATTCACATCTTTTTTTACCACCCATAAATTTCTCTCCTAAAACCTTATCTCTATAATATTCATCTCTCAAATTAAAATACAAAATCCTATACCAATGATGATACCCTCACAAAATTTTTCACTTTAGGATTTCATCCATTCATCTCTCAATAACCCTATTTTTAATGTCAAATCATTACTCTCATTGCTATCAGTCATTATATGATTTATGTTGATATGGTTGCTATATTGATATTGAACGGAGAGCAGTGTCGCCTTTGATTTTTGATTTATATTTTAGAATAAGATTTTTATTTTATTTTCATTGATAAGGGATTCTTATTTGGGATTGTATTTCTTTCTTAAGCATAATTTTTTGAATGTGTGACTATGTTATTCATTTGAAATTTAATGTTGATTTTGGGACATTACTTTATTTTTTTTTTTCGGGTTGAGAAGGAGGGTTTAAAGGGATTGGAAAAAATTATTTTTTTTATTTTTAATTCGATTTTCTTTGATGAGTCTAGTTAATGTTAAGCAATATGGGATAATGATATTATTTAATAGATTTAGTATTATATTTTGAATCTTTTTTTAGATGAATACTTTTGGGTTTTTATTTTTGTTTTTAATTTCAAATAATACTAATTTAAAGAAATTTTAATTTTGAATTTAACTTTAAAAATTTTAATTTAAAAAATGGGATTTGCTTATGCCACTGTGCTAAAAAATAATGTGACTCAAATGCCACATTAGCAAAATCAAGAAAGTTAACCCATTTGCCACCAAAGTATATAATGAAGCATAACTTGATGTACTAAAATGTCACAAGAAGCGTTATTCCATATGGTATTTTTTATACTATTTCTAAAACATTTGTTAATAAGACATTTTATTATAATTTAGCTATTATAATACTTATAGATAGTCATAAGTATTTAAAAGTGCATAACATATAACTACTCATTATCTATTACACCCAATGATAAAATTGTTTAATTATTCGAAGAAGGATAAATGTTCAAAAACATCTATTAACTATAAACTTGTAATGGTTTGCAAGTCTTTTAGTTCAATCTTCACCAAGCTCTTATTTATCTTTAGTGCTTATAAAAGACATTTAATTGTAGATTAGTTTCACATACTAAACCAAAAGAATAGTAATTTGATCATATCAAATTATACCTAAAGATGACGCCTCATTTATGTAAGTACTGGATTTTGGATTGTTGGGATGTAAACCTAATGATGAGAACCTTGTTGAATTCATCTCTAAAAGGGTGAAAAAAATAATGCCTAATAAGGGGCAAAGTTTGGACAAACCTTAAACCAAACCTACCCTCAAACACTTAAGTTTAAAAGCCAAAGTTCTAGAAATTAATAAGCGGATTGTATAATTAACATAAATGGTTGTACATTTGACTTAAATGTTTGTAAAACCAATTTAGGTTGTATAGATAACTCATAAAAAGCAAAAAAAAGCATATAATAATAGTGACCTAATTAGACTACTTGGCTACACAGTTAAGTAATTATCTATATAGACAACTTCTTGGCTGTATAGGCAACTTTAAAGTTTTAAGTGGTAAAATATTCAATGATTTTATCTATAGAGAGAGGGAGAAGGAGAGGGAAAGAAGAGAATAGGTGCAATTTGTGAAATGTAGCATAAGTGTACCCCACCTTTCTCTCTATAAATACCCATATTTTGAGGGGAGGAAAGGCATATTTTTTCAGTAAAGTATAGCTATCAAAATGAATACTCAAAGAATAAATACACTCCTATTCATAAAAACTCCATACCCATTCACCTATACTTAAGGTTTAAGATAAAAGACTAAGCACAACCTTCCTTTGTATTGGAATCTTTGTATTTTAGAAAAGAGTCACATCACTTGAGGTTCCTCCAAGGGCCATAAAATTAGGTTAGGCCATTCCAGGCTATTCCCCATTTTTTATCCTCTTCTTTTTTGCTTTGTAATTTTCTTCCAGTAACAAATCTAGAGGTCCGCTTAAACATCTAATTGTCTATATAGACATCTTTGTGGTCTGTACAAACCACTAGTTGGTTTATGCATACCACTAGCATTGAGTACATGTATTATTCATAGTAATGCCTCTTTCTCTTCTTCCTTTAATTTTTGATCCTTTTCTTTATATCTTATTAGGCTTAAAAGTGGATGGAATGAGGTAGTTTGTAACAATTAAAGACCTCTATTCCCTATGATTGCCACATTTCATGTTTAAATATCATTTTAAGAGGTTTCTTAGCCTTATTTATGGCTTGGTTTTCACCCTTTTTTTACCCATTTGAGCATATGATTGAATGAAAAGCAATAGGGGGAGACTAAAAGGCTACTTTGGATTCCTTTTAGTTTTCTACTTATTAAATGCATTTTGTTTTGTTCTTTTCATTATGTCCATGAACACAATCCTTGAGGGGTGTTGGTTGGCCTTTCTTATGTCTAAACTAGCTCTGTTTTCATCTTTATGGTGTGGATTATGAAGAGATGTCATTAGGGCAGGTTTATGGGCAACCATGTCCCTAATGAACCATTCCATATTCTATTCACTTGATTTATTTAAATTGCTTTGTGCTCCACACACACACACACACACACACACACACACACACACACACATATAAACACATAAACACACGCTAGTTAAGGGATGCTACTTACCCTTCTTTATGGCTAATAATTCATCCCTCCTTTATCCTTGATTTGTTTACCATATTTAAGAGCTATTTAAGAGAGGTTATGGACATAAGGACCCTATGACTCCTCTTTATATTCTGCCTATGATTGATACTAGTCTTCCTTGCTTTGTCCCCTAACACATACACACTTTTATGATAATTGTACATACCATGAATGCATTGCATACTTTCTTGACAAACATTTGAACATAATTCAATGTTAGGATAACATGTTTAAGCATTAATACCATTTATTGATCTTGCATATAAATTGAGTATTTATGATAGGTATATGGTGTATCCCTCAAATAAGGTAAAGATGGTATCACCCTTCCATTGTAAGTTAACACAATTAGATGCAGGGATGGTTTTTTTAATAATTCCCAAGTAATAAGTTATGCCTCACTTTTGCTGGTTATGAGGGTTAGTATTTCATATTATGTAGTTATTTATTTGATTACATCAAATCTCCCATTTGGTCATGTATTTCTAACACCATGGTGAATAAGTGTATATCTTATATTTGACGTGGATCCATGAAAAAGTGTTAGATGAATGATTAGGGTCATTCTAATATGGACCAAATAATTGATGAGGAAAAAATTTATAAATGTGAACTATAAATTGTTAAAGGCTGAATCTTAAAGTCTAGGTGACTTGGGCATGTCTAACCTCTTCTCTAAGTCATCCAATTCTCAAACTCCGGGGTGAAGATGGGTTGGGCCTTCTAGATGACCTATTTGAACCAAAACTCATCCTTGCTTAGAATTTTATCCCAACTAAAGTTGAGTGGCTGCTAATCAAGTATCTAGGGCATTACCAAAGTATTCCCCTTTAGGTCCCTTATTGATCATTTGATTTTTCACGAGGATTCTGCTTATCAATAGGCCTATCCTTGGATCTTCTGTTGATCCTTTCATGTGTCATTACCTAGGGTTGTACCAAATTATAATCCGACATTAAGGTTGACAATTTTTAACACAACCCAATTAAATGATATGACATGACATGTAGTTAAGTAGGTTCGGATTTTAGCTAAATGGGTTAGGGTCATAAATTAGTCAACCCATTTATGACATGAATAACTTATTTATTTAATTAGATTAACATGTCACATGACTCAAATAAATGCACACATACACACACAAATATATATATATATATATATATATATATATATATATATATATATATGTGTGTGTGTGTGTGTGTGTGTGTGTGTGTGTGTGTATTTTAGGGTTTTAAACTTTTAATCTCCACCTCCATTTCTAGACTTAAAAACAAAACCCAATTATCTCATTCTTATTTACTTAAAAAGACAAAAACAAAACACAGTTGTCACTCTCAATCTCTCCTCTCCTCCTTCTCTTAATTTTTTTTTAATATTCAAATTCTCTTTCACCAATGTTGTTGTTCCTAGTATACAAGAGTAGAAATCTGGTATGGGTAACTTATTGATTTTATGCTTTGTTGTTCTTTTTCATGTTAAAAGTGAAATTTTGCTCAAACCATATGTTATGGAAGATTACATATTTTATGTAAAATCAATGTTTGTTAAACCTTTATTAAGCTATTAATGCTTTATGATATAATGATTTTATTTTTTTTACATAATTGCTATTAAGGTGAATGAATAAAGAAAAAAAAGTTAATGTTTTCTTTCCATAATTGAATTCAACATCTTATTGGAACCTATGTTTGGACTTTTGTATGCTTCTATTTTATTAGTATTAAGTTCTTTTTCCTCTAATAGTTTTTTCTTAAAAAATAAAAGGTTTTTAATTAAGACTATATTGTCCTTACACAATTATTTGAGGCTATAAATTGAGTTTTGAACTTGTGAAATGAGATATGGATAGTTCATATGTGTCTAACATTCATAAATCAAAAAAGAATTAATACTAAATTATGCAAGAAGAAGAAGACTAAGATAAGACACTTATTGAATCTGATTTCATAAAAGACAAGAGATCATTAACTTTTTTTTATTGTTTATTGGAAAATGTTAAATAATACATATGATGAATTAAAGTTTGTTCTTAGTAGCCATAATATTTATTAAAGTGTTAGAGAATTAGTTTGTAAAAGAAATATATAGGTAGTAGCATTTGTAATTTGTTTGATAAAAACTATGTTATTTATTGAAGCTTGTATAAATTATGTTATTTATTAAAGCTTGTCAAAATTGTTTTATTTATCAAAGCTTGTCAAATCTATATTATTTATCAAAGCTTCATTAGAACTTATTCTATCTTATTCCTATTAGTTTAAGGATGAAGAATACTTAATTCATGTTTTATATTATTTTCTTTAATTTTTGGATACTGACATTTATTTACTATTTGATTTTTCAATTGGATCTATAATGAAATCAAGTAGCATGAATTTATCATTAGATCTAATAAATAAGGATGATGATGATACAATAGACTTAGATGAGGAAGACATTCAACAAAAACCTAATGAGATAAAGAATTCTAAACGAAAGATTAAAAGAAGACTAACTTTTGTAGTTTGGAATTTTTCGAACGTTTATTTGAGAAAATAATAGATGGAAAAACAAGATGTAAGTGCAAAAAATATAGAGCCATATTTATCTATGGCAATAAATATTGGATAAGTAATCTTAAACACGATAGTCAAACTTATGTTAGCAGAAATACTCATGATGTTGGTTAGCTGATTGTGAGTAATGATTTATTAATAAGGTCTTGTAGGTTTGATGTTGATAGGTTTCATGAATTGCTTATGGCTACCATTATCATGCATGAATTGTCATTATCATTTGTTATGTATATAGGCATTAAGGCTTTAATTTCTTATTTACAACCTAATATGACTATCATTTCTCAAAATATAGCTAATATAGCTAAATTTGATTTTGTTAAAATGTATATGAGAGAGAGAGAGAGAGAGAGAGAGAGAGAGAGAGAGAGAGAGAAAGAGAGAGAGAGAGAGAGATTGCATATATACTTGAGGAAATAACTAGAAAAGATTTGTTTAACTTATAATTTTTGAACTTCTATTGCTACTAATGGATATATGACAATCACTGTGTATTTTATCAATAAAGATTGAATTTTATGGAAAACAAAATCTTAGATTTTTTGGTTATGCCTCCTTCATATAGTGGTGTAGCATTGAGTGAACAAATTTATTCTATTTTAATGGATTAGGGAATAAATGAAAAAAAATATTTTTGTGTGACATTAGATAATGCAACCGCTAATGATGTTTTTGTTAGGCTTTTGAAAGAACAGTTGAATATAAGAAATGCACTTGTATGTAGAGGGGAGCTATTTCATCATAGTGTTACGCATATTTTCTGACTTTAGTTATGTAACATGGGCTAAAAGACATTGATAGTTGTGTTTATGTGGTTTAAGAGAACATTAAGTATGTTAGAGGCTATCAAGCAAGAAAGCAAAAATTTTTAGAGTGTGTGAAGTTATTATCCTTAAATGCAAAGAAAGGGTTAAGGCAAGACATTCCTATTTGATGGAACTCTACTTTTCTTATGCTTGAGAATGCCATTTTTTACCGTCATGCCTTTTGTCATTTAGAGTTAAGTGACTCTAATTATAAAAGATATCCAATTTTAAATGAATGGGAAAAAAATCAACATTTTTTTCGGTGTCTTTTATGATATCACTTATGTGTTTTTGGGTATAAATTATTTTACATCAAACTTATAGTTTCCTTCCATTTTATGGCTTACTTGACATTGAAAGAGAATGTCAATTCAAATGATGATTGTATGAAAGGGATGGTAGAATGGAAGATGGCCAAATTTGATAAATATTGGTATGAGTTTAGCTTGACCTTAGCCATACCAGTGATATTAGACCCCTAATATAAAATAGATTTTATGGATGGAGTTATGAACAACTTTATGGTATCAAATTTTCTCAATTCAATAATGTTTTTAACAAGTTATTTTCAAATTTTAATGAGTATGCTTTAAGAGCTTCCACACCTACTTCTATTCAAATAACTTCATACAAGTCTTCTCATCAAGATTTTAATAAGACATCACTTATGGTAGGGATAAGTGAGAGATTTAAGGTGCTAAATTTTTTCATACATATTTATTTTTTCTACAATCATGTGCATCTTCTTTATTGATACATTACACATTATAATATATTTCTATGTTATTTTTATTGATGCTTATTAAGACTTTGATCACTTTCAAAGTAAGAATTTTGGTTCTTTTAACCAAAAGAGATGACTTAAACAATATTTATAAGATCTAAGAGTTGAAAGGACTGTAAATTTAGATGTTTTAGCATTTTGTAGGTAAATCAATTTAGGAATCTAATGCTTACTTCCATGGCATGAGACATTTTAAGTATTCCTATATCTACAATTGCATCTTAATCTACCTTTAGTATTGGTGGTCGAGTTCTTAATCAACAACGTAGTTCACGCAAACTAAGGATAGTTCAAGCACTTATTTGCATAAGATTGGTTGTTTGGAGAAATAAGTAATGACACTAAGAAATGATACTTTTTTTTATCTTACTATATATTTATATAACTTTAGTATTTAATTTAATTTATGTTATTTTAATTCAAACATGATTATTAATAGTTTGTGTGATTTTAATACTTCCTTGATTTACAGTTCTTAAAGAGATTAAATTGAATAATTTCTCTTAAGGTATTATGTTGTTGGATATCAATAAGGATTCGAAGCCATCAAACCAATGCTCTAACTCAATTTCAAATAGAAGTTCTATAGTTTAAATTTGAACTTTAAGTCAATGATGAAAATACTTATGAAGATGGAATTTATTTGATTGTTGAAGCTCATGAAAAGGGAATTTATTATTGTCTCTGAACATTTAAACATTAGAATTCATGTTATCTTATTTAGTAATTTTCTGTTTGTATAATTAATTTATGTTATTTTATTCATATTTTTAGATTATATATTAATACTATGGATGGTGTCAAATTTGTTTTTTATTTATTAAATATAAAAATATGGTTTATTTAATTTATGTTTTGTTAGTTAAATGTGTCATTTTGTGTCAAGTTAAATAGGTTAAATAGGTTAAATGATTATTCTTGTGCCTTGTTTATCAAGTTAAATGTATTTTTTTCATATTATGACACGTTAATATCCATTATGACATGATTAATTAAATAGGTTATATGGGTTGTGTTATGTAACCTGCTTCATAAATATGTCAGTGTTAAGGTTGAGGGTTTTGACATGATTAATCTAACGTGTTATGTTTAAGTTAAAGATATTTATGTTATACATGTGTCTTAACATAATACGATTAAATATGATACCACACAAATTGCTAGCCGTACCCAACATCCTTTCAACCTCTTGATGGTCAACAAAAGATTAGGAGTTATAAGCAAGATTTCACTCATTTGAGCACAATCATAAAATAAATAAGGCACTCACACTAGTAACTTCACTAAAGACTAATGAAATTGACTTCACATGCCAATAATCTTTGGTTAACTTTGTATAATTTTTGCCCTTATTAGTTAAATTGTCTACTAAATTCAGTAGAACTACACACACCATGTGCACTAGGTTAGCCCTGTATCTAATTGATAGGTTCTGTAAACTTAAGACTTAAGCTCCATTCAAACTTAAGATTGTCCAAAGGGCAAGCCAAGTACCTTTGAGTATTCCAAATGGAGGTCTATGATAACCATCCTTAAATTTATAGGAGCTATATGATGTAACAACCTTATAAACCTATAAGGTCCTGTAGGAACTCTAGTATACTATAATAGGATACCCATTTTGTTTTTATTGCATTTTTCTTATAAAGGATGATGGAAATCCCTAAAGAGGATAGATGGATCTTATAACCTTATCCTTATTAATGTAATTAATGAAAATACCTTATTGTATGTATTTGCTTCATTCCTCTATCCATGTAAATCTTCATGTAACACCCCATATATGTAAAGAGAATTCTTTTGGTTAAACATTTGTATACATTCTAATTCCTTTTTGTACAGAAATTATTTACTGATCTTTTGGAATTACTACCTTACTTAGTTTGAGGGACCATATATCTCCTATTGAGTGATGAAGGGACCAGTCCTAAAAATGAGTCACTGAACCTCATGTGTGGGAGAAATAGGATTGGAAGGATATATGACAACATATGAATAACATAAGCATCTCATGCAGACATGCATAGACTTATCTATTTATACATCATTTGATAATCCTTATTTTACATCCATCATAACTCCACCTAAACATTCTTAGAATAGTAGAGGGAAGAGATTAGCTAGAAAGAGTAAGACACCTAAACTACTTTAATGCAGACTATTAATAGCCATCAAACAACTAATTGAGTATCTTGGTTAGAACTAATGGAGAAAAATGAGGGTGGAGTATAGCCATATGATAGAATACCATGTTAGAAAGAGGTTTATAGATATTTGAATGAGATTCTAGTAAAGAAGAATGAAGGCTCTTATAGTAAAGTAGAGAAAGAGAAAAGCCTGATAGATGCGCCACCTCCAATAATTATAGATGATGACCTATTTAGAATGGAGGATTGCCATAAATAGAATGCTACTAAGGAAAGAGTTACACTAGTACTAGCACCAAAAAAGAATATAGGAGATGACAATGATAATGCCCAAATAGATGGCTTTGCTAAGAAACTTGAGAGGATTTAGAAGACTTTAAATGTTCAAGGATTAGCAGGAGGCAGATATCAAAGAACTTTTGGTCCATAATTAAAAAAACTTCTTGCTAAATGTTATATGCCTAAAATCCACAAGTTTGTAGATATAATATCCTAAAAACCATATTCAACCTTATATATTTATCAAGAAGGCATTAGGGGTCCCATCTAAGACTGTGTTGAATTTGTTTGAGTTGTCATTAAATGGATCTTGAAAGGCCTAGTACTTTACACAGTCCAAAGCAATAAGGGGAGATTAGAAGGATTTGTCTAGGACATTTCAAGAACATTATGTCTACAACTCAAAGTTAAAGTTTATTCTCTAGGACATAGAGGCTTTGAAGTAAAATAGTAGGGAAGGTGACTATCTTAAAAGATTCGTATAAGCAAGGACAAGGCTAACAAAAAGAGCCAACTTAAGATGATCTTAAAAGGAGCTTAATTAAAAATTGGCCATGCATTTAGGTGTGTTGGTAAAGGCTTTTGAGAATTTGAGGGAGGAAAGAATCCAAATAGAAGAGTTAGGTGACTATCTTAAAAGATTCGTATAAGTAAGGACAATGTTAACAAAAAGAGACCAACTTAAGTTGATCTTAAAAGGAGCTTTATTAAAAACTGGCCATGCATTTAGGTGTGTTGGTAAAGGCTTTTGAGAATTTGAGGGAGGAAAAAATCCAAATAGAAGAGTTAGAGTTAGACTCTAAAAGATAATACTCAAGGTGAGGCGCTACCAGCCACAGGGATAGTAAGATTCATATAAAGCCATTGAAGCAAACACAATATGCTTGAATAAGGCAATTTATAGACTTAGGCATAACACTTTCTAAGGCTTTTGAATGGCTTTAAAAGAAAAGACTTTTGTGATAATTGCCACTAAGACCGCCATAAAATCCTTTGCCAAGAATTTATAATGTTGATGCCTATTGTGTCTTTCACTAAGGTGTTGATCATTGCATAGATGAATGTCATGAACTATGCCATGAGATACATGATCAAGTAGACTCCATGATCATTATCTCAACCAAACCAAGATAACTAAGCATTTAAAAAACTTGCTCCATAATTATTTGAAATGTAATGCTTTTTACTCATGGAATCTTCATGATTGTATCATAAATTAGTGAAGAAGTTGTGATGGTGAATTTTGAAGAGATCAATGTAGTAGATGACACTATGAAGGTTTTTTCCATCAATCTATGATATAAACATGGGTAACTTATCCCAAACCTGTATGTAATATTATTACATTTGTCTAAGAATCTATTAAGAACCAAGCAATGGAAATTTAACTCCCAATTAAACCCCTAGATAACTAGTATCTAGCAATCTAAATTATAAAGAATTGAAGGTTATTTAAATCCAAACCTATAATTAACTAAGTCAATTTTAAGTTTAGAATTAAATTAGTTTGCAAAGTTAATTAAGCCCTCACTTAATCTTACCAAGTTCTTTCAAGAACTAAAGAAGAGAACAATTTCTCAAAAGAAAAATCAAAATTCTATTAATGAATAATGTGTCTCTTGCACATTTTTTATGGCATATTTATGGGCATCACAATGCTTCACTAATTAGGAGTAAAAGACTAAATTCTATTTGTAAAATCTAAGAAGAAAACTAAATAGGATAAATGCCCTATGCCTGGTTGGCCAAGTATGTGCTTATTCTTCCTAAATATTAATTAATATTACAATTCAAGAAACAAAAGAAATCCTATTCTAGAAAGGAATAAGCATTCAACCAAAAAAGGAAGAAAGGAAGATTCTTGACATTTAAGTATATCTTGAAAGATCTTGGACTTATCTTTTTAACTCTTTAACCTAGCTTTGCCCTCCTCCTCCATATGGCCTCCTAAAGGTTTATATTCTTGCAACTAAAGATGCTTGAAATATTCTTAGAAGCTTCTTGGAACCTTCTAAAATTTTCATTAAACATTCTAGAATCTTTCATAACATTTTTAGTGCAAATTGCTCCATTTGAAGTGTTTGACTTGTAGATTTCATTTTGAGAATCCATATATGGAATTGAAGTGTGTAATTGACCATTTTGCCCTTATAAAAAACATCCACTAAATGCTCTAATGCTTGTTTCCTTGATTTCTCCTTGCATTAACATTCCAAAGCTTCTTTAACATTTTTAATGAGTTGTTCTTCATGTCTGGTACTTACTTGGCTTGCATTAGAGGCAACTTGTATAAATAAGATAGGTCCTAATAAGGTAGCTCCAAATAAGGAAGGTCTAAATAAGGCATCTCCAAATGAGATAGGTCTAATTAAGGTAGGTTTTGAAGCTTTTGTGATGCCTTACTCCTTTTGACTAAGATCTTTTTGATAACTTCCTTTATTTTTTATAGCTTTAAGCTTATCCCTATTTCAGTTCACATCAAACTGTAAGAAAGATCTAATGAGGGAAGAGAAATTGAAAAAGAGACCAAAGTGTGGGAAGACAATAATAAAGAGAGGGCAGAGACTTAGGTGAACCATGTCACTAGAGGTTATAAGTATTATCTAGATAGAGAGAAGAGCAAAGATCCCTATATGGAGAAGGAGCTTGAGTAGCCCTTCATTAAGCAAAAGAAAAAGAAGAGAGTGTTATCCTAAAGCAGTTGAAGATGCCTATAAATTACTATTTGGGAATTGTTGATATTCTCTAAAGAACATAAGAAGGTGATGATTGAGGCATTATCTAGCCTTTCTATATATAATGAGTCATTACTTATTGAAACAATTACTTTGATGAGGAACCTAAATAAGGGAAAAGTTATATTCAAAGATAAGAACTTGCCACTGGAGGGAAAAAGTCATAACATGACATTATTTATCATAATAAAAATAAAGGGAAAATTTACTCCTTGTGTCATGGTTGATGATGGTTCAAGAATCAATATATGCCTACTAAAGCTACTATCGAAGTTTTGGATGACAACTACTTACTTAGAGACTTTTAAGATGATTAATTGAGCATATGATGACACCCAAAAGGCAACTCTAAGAATTTTAAGCCTTTATTATATATTGGAGCTATAGATTCGATGGTAGAATTCATAATTTTGGACATTCCAATAACCTTTTTACTACAATTTGGAAGACCCTAGTGTTACCTTTTGTGAGTAGTTCCCTTTACCTTGCATTAAAAGGTTAAGATTTCATATGAATGAGAGGTATCATCTGTGTAGAATTAGAAAAAATGGTTTCAGCCTTGAGCCTTATTTATCACATTTAAGAGGATTTTACATTGTAGGAGTCATTAATGAGTGGGTGGATCCTAAAGTAGTCAATATCATTTAAAGATGAATTCTTGTAAAGGAAAGGTTTAGGAAAGGATGGCACAAGTATTTCTAAAATTCTAAAATCTTGACTTATGTTGTCCCTAGGAACCAAGAAGGGGGGTTGAATTGGTGTATACAAATTTCAACAACAAAGATAAAGGGGAGAAGAAAGAGTAGAAGAGAGACAACCAATTTATAGTGGTTCAGGTATAATTGACCCTACGTCCACTCCCCAATTAATCAATTGGGTATTTCAATATCTCAATGGTGTTTTCAAGCTCACACCCAACTTATACAACTTGTGTTTTGATGGCTAACACATAACCTTACAACAATGCATTTTTAGGCTAACACAAAACCTCACTCAAGTGTTTCACTAGGCTTACACTTAAACCTTTCTTGAAGTGTTTTTACAGGCTAACACAACAACCTCACAACTTGGTGTTTAATGCTCACACCTAACAATTACAATTTCATAAAGAAAATGAAGAAAATGAGTAGCAAAGATTGAGAGCTTTAATCACTTGTAATAAATTCCTTAGCAACCTTATTCATGGTTGTTTGGTGGTATATTTATAGCCAAACTCCACCAAAGAGACGTTGCAAATCATAACTCATCAAATCTTTGAGACATGCTTGACAGATTTTGCATTAAATGCTTTTTAGGATGAAATCGCAGTCGCTACTGCATTTCACGGTCGCAAAATCTAAATTCTTCAAGGGAAATCCTGTTTGTGTCTAATGGCTAGTCCACGTGGTAGCTTCTTATTAGTTCACCAGAAAAATATAGTCGTTGTCTTTTACCTACTTTTAGAAGTTGCGGTCGTGAGTTTTCTTGCACAGGTCGCGATAGAGGACGCGAATCTGTCTGCCAAAGTGGTCATCTTTCTTCCACAGAATTCGCTGTCGCTACCAACAAGGTGCCTTCACAAAATTTGACTTCCAACAGCCTTTTGGGACACTTGTCAAGCTGTGGTTATGGACTTGCTTCCCTCTTGAGTTACTTTGAAATTCGCGGTCGCGACTAAGGCGTGACTTTTACCGTGAATTCATTTATCACAATTTGGCTTCTTCTTTTCCAAAGGTCACGGCCGAGAATGGCTCCGCGATTTCGCCTGCTTGAATTTCA
>CATIWR010058794.1:0-14671 GCA_949677035.1 Omphalea diandra | reverse complement strand
GACCATATTCTTTCTATAACAGAAACACAACACCTACACATATAAATATATATATATATATATAAATATATATATATATATATATATATATATATATATATATATATATATATATATATATATATATATATATATTGCTAGTTAATTGACAATGAAAAATAATAGTGGACTAAATTATGGTAACAAGATTTTGATAACATTTTTGACATATTTTTTCCTTAAGCCAAGTTAATTATTTTAAATATAATTTTGATATTTATAATAAATATTTAAGGTAAGTTGACATGTCAAGTGAAATTAGACTTCATCAAATTTTATCTTAAATGATTTTAAGGACACTAATAATTAAGATTAAATCCCATTTTAGGAGATTTTAAGACACATTTTCATATGGACTTAATACATTTAGAGATATTTATTATTCATATAGATTCTAACTCTAAAAAAGAAACAAATTTTTTTAATCACTTAAACTGATCCTGATAAAGTTGTTATAAATTACATAAATTGCATTACTACATCTTTCTTTTTGAAAAAAAAAAAAGTTATAATAAACTACAAAATCAAAACTCAGCATTGAATAATACAGGTCTCTTAACTATTTCATAAATTTGATATTGATATAAGTGTTGTGTAATAGAACTAAAAAATTGAGCTTCATCTTAAATTCTAAAGTTTATATAACACTTGTTATTTACTCATTCAAGACTAAAATACTTGTTACATAAAACAGTTATTTTAATATTTGCACCCATTTTATTTTAGGAAGAAAAGTGGTAAAAGAAAATAAAAGAATTTTTATTTTATGTTCAAGAAAAGAAAAAGGATAAAGAGGAAAATACATATTAGACCCACAAGTTATTTTTTTTCTTCATTTTTAAAGAATTGAGTGAAACAAATTTTTGTAGATGAAATTTAACTTATGACATTCAAATCTAAAATAACATTATAATCACAAGCTACATAAAAAAAAACCATCTAATTAAGAATAACAAAAGAGAGTAATTCCCTTAAATCTGAAGAAAATACCACAATTATTACTCCTAAGATTGAAAAAAATGAGCAGAAAAAGAAGAATATGTTTGACTAGCAGTGTAAAAAATGGGCAAAATTGACACAAACGCAATGGGCATGCATTAATTTAGGTGTATTAGTTGGCAGACTAAGCAGTCCAATTGTCTACGTGACAGGCCAGCCACGCCAATTAATCTTTGTACTTTTCGACCAAAAACGACAAACCTTGTGGTAGGCGGCGGCGGCGAGGTAGCCCACAGTAAAAAAGAGCAAAAAAAAAAAAAAAGGAGGGGCCCGTAGTAGCCCCTGTGGGCCCCACACAACTTTTTGTTTTGAAAATGCCCACACAAATTTTTAATACCACAAGTAAAAAAAGAATAGTAGGACCCATGTGCCTAGTGAGGCCCACACAAATGAAGCCCTGAGGTTGCACTCTTTACACGTAAGAAATGACAAAGAAAATGGCAAAAAAGGAAAAGAAAAGTGGACATATAAAAAGAGTGGCAGAATGGATCATCCGTACAGATTTCATGCTTGAGCTTCTCACCTCACAGGCTAAGCTAAAGCTACCCCGGGCGGGTAAAGTGATGTGATAGTATCCGCATTAATTTGAATTCGGACACGTTGCGATCAATGATTAGGGAATAGATTTTTTTGAGCGTTTCTCCCAATAGGAAGTGGGGACTCATGTTATACAATGTGGATTAGCATGTTCTTGATCGGAGCTGGAAGTAGCGGGAAATTGAAGAGCTGACTTGGCACATGAGGCTACTATTCAAAGGCAGTGGTCCAAAGGTTTACTTAGCTGTGAGGGTTATCATAATTAGCATTGCCCAAAAAGAGATTAAGAAGCCTCCAACCTATAAAAAGATGGGTTAATCAGAAAAAGAAAAATTGTGTCCAGCACATATTATTCAGTTTTGGCTTAATAATACTTCCACAGTTTCTAAATATGTGACTTTTTTGTTTAGTTTTATATAAAAATTAAGAAACTATTAATTAACTATCTTCTAAAAAAATAACTAAATTACTTATGCAAATATTCAAATTAAATGTATTAATTATATTTTATCAATGATAAAGATATACTTGAAAAAAATTAAAATTTTATTGATGTTTTAAAGTGATACATATTTTAATTTTTTTTCCAAAAAACATCATATGTTTAAGAATTAAAAGAATATTAAAAATTCTAATTTTTTCGATCAAAAAATTTCAAAATTTTTCATGTTATGCTACTTA
The DNA here is from genome assembly GCA_949677035.1 of Omphalea diandra. Lineage (NCBI taxonomy): Eukaryota > Viridiplantae > Streptophyta > Magnoliopsida > Malpighiales > Euphorbiaceae > Omphalea > Omphalea diandra. The sequence continues at coordinate 12,415 of CATIWR010058794.1, read as the reverse complement.
TATTTTTAGTTTTTGGTAAATTATGGGATTATAAAGGGGTAAGGAAAATGTTAATTATAAAATTCAATCCCAATAAACCTCATCATCAAAATAATGAAATAAATAGTTGAGCTTGGGAAATGGAAATGGATGGTATATGCTTTGCTTAGGATTAGAGCACAAACAAAACTAGGGGTGACCAAACGGCCTGTTTGATTTTTTATCAAATTTTAATAAATCAAATTTTTTATACTTATAATTAAATCGAATCAAAATTTTTGAAGAAATCAAATTAATCGAATCAATTAAATCAAAATTTATGTATATATAAACCAAACCAAATCGATATTATAAAAATTTGGTTCGGTTCGGTTCGGTTCATTTCAATTACATTACATATATTTTAAATCTGGTTCGATTCAAATTAATTTGATTTATTTATTACTTCAGTTAATTCAATTTTTTCAATTTTCTATAGAAAAAATCGAACCGATAACTAAAAATCGATTTTTTTTAAAATTATAATCAAATAAACTGATTTTATTAAAAAAATCAAACTAAATCAAATCAAAACAGCCCAATTAGTTCAATTTTTTCTATTCAATCCAATTTTTGCTCACCTCTATACAAAACAAAGCAAAAGCAACCACATGAGAATGATCATTCTTTAGTTTAAATAAATAAATAAATAATGTTGAGACCGGAATGGGGATTGTGTACGGACGACGCGTGAGATCTCAAAGGTGTCGAAGACCGAATTCAACATTTAAACACAGCTACATGACTTTGATATTCTATTCTGTTCACCTTTCTACAAAATTAGTTTGGTTTTTTTTTTTTTTCAATAGAAATATATTTCTCTCATTTATATAATAAATTTAATATAATAAAATATAAGTACAAAATTCATCATTATAAATAAAAAACATAATAAAAATTTCATTATTGACAAAATTTTATAATTTGTAATAAAATGATACATTTCATTTGATAGTATTATCAATTATGTATTAATTCTTAGGCCTTTTAAATGAGTTTGAATGAAAGTAAAATGACACCAAATTTATCCACCAAACACACCAAACTTCTAAAGAAGAAATATAAAAAAATCTCATGAATAAATTCGTCGGCGCTTCACTGTAGAAAGCAGTGAGAGAAAATTATTTAAGGTAGTTGGAGCGCCAAAAGTCCAAAAAAATAAAAAAAAATTTGCAATTTCAGGATTTCCATTAGTTTTGAGCCGTTTAGATTTTTTACCCAACTGACTATTGTTTAATTAGAAACAGCTCAACGATCAAAACACATCATCTAATATCGAAACATCCATCTGTTGCTTTTTGACTAATAGATTTTGGAAAATATTTTTTTTCTATTTTTTAATTTTTATTTTAATTATAAATTTTAGTAGAAAATTCTGTTTTAAACACTATTTATTTCAAATTTCATATTTTAATTAGCATTTAATTTGGAGTGGTTTTTAAAAGTTAGCCGTTTTTTATGAAATTATCCTATTTTGTAATTTCATAATTGTAACACCTATTTAAATTTCAATTTTTACATTATTAAGAAAGACAATAATATTATTAATTTCAAAATCCTATTTATTTATTGTTTGAATTACTTACTGTGCATCACACTCTCACGCAAAAATAAAACTTTCATAAAACGAAATTATATCACCCACAAAAAAAGTAAATAAAAATAAATAAACCAAATTCAGATTTATAGATATGGATTTTATTAGGACAGTAAAACAAAACCTAAATCCATATAAATAAAATAAGAAAAATATAACAACATTTATTTGAAGAAAAATTAACATTTTTTTCTTTAAAAAATAATAAAAACACTAAAAAATTGACTCAAATTAAAGAAAAAAAAAAGTAAATCTACTAAAATAATTAGTTTATTTGATTATTTAAAAACTACCACCCTTCTCTTTAAAAACTAATAAAAATACTAAAGAATTAACTCAAACTAAAGAAAAAGAGGAAATCTAATAAAATAATTAGTAGATTTGACGATTTGGAGACTACCACCTGCAAGATTTTGTTGCACGATAGTCAAAAGAGTTTTAATATAAAAATTTATTGCAAGAGAGGGAGGGGAAATGAAAATAATAATGATAATTAGTTTAGTTTTCCTTTTTTAATGTTTATAATAAGGATATATTTGATACACTAAAAAATAGAATCGAAATACAATTTTCACTTTATTTTCATATTTGACAGTTTAATTCACTTTAAAAAATTAAAAATGAGATTTCAAAATAATTAAAATATCTCGTTGTTTTTGAAATATTTGAATAAATTGATTTATTTATTTGTAAACATAAGATTATTATATGGAGGGCTAATTACAGAAATTTTATTAATATTTAAATTCTATTTTATTATTTTAAATATACTAAATAAAATATTTAAATCCTAAAAAATCAATCTTAGAAACAAGACTATTTTTTTTTATTTTTTTAATGTAACCAAACATGTTGTAAGAGTATTTTCAAATCAATTCACATATTAATCGAAATTAAATTTATCTATAAGCGATTTTAAAGTACATCTCTTTATATTTGTATAATACATTCAAAAATATTTATTATTCCTAAACACTGATCTCAATAATCAAACTAAAAAATGAACAAATATGTTTAATTATTTAGACTCACACTCAAAGTCGTTTGCAATTTAATTATATGTGAAGTAAATTTCGGTTGAACACATAATTTGTAAATGAAAATGTTGATTGTTTAATTATATAAAAACTTATAGAAAGTAATCAGTGACATTGATATAAATGAACAAGAGGGACCTAGTAGTTTAGGTCAACTAACATAAAGGTTTTGGTGATGGAATGGTCGGTGAGCTTATCAACTTTTTCGTGATGTCTATGGCTGTATTTGCAAGTCAATCAAATCAACGTACATAATAACTTATTATTAATGGGTTAGTTCTCATTATCATCATAATTAGTCTTGATAAAGAATAATAAAAATATATTTGCTTGAGCTGCTTTAGTGCAATGACGCCGGAAACACTGACTAGCCTACGTAGGAAAAGTTGCTGATTAACAAGACTTATGCTGTATTTGGTAGAAAGAATGAAAGAAAAGAAGGAAACAAAAATTAGCCCATTTCTTAATCTGATTAATTAACTGAAATTAATCTATATAAATTTTAAATTTCTTTTGATTATTTCTACAAAATATGCATATTAATTAAGTATACACAATTTCCCATAAGCACATATATTATGAAATTATCTAAGTAATTTCAATGGAGAAAAAATAAAAATGGAAAGGAATTCAATTTGGTAGGTAAATCAACCTAACAATGTGCATGGAGTAATTTCCAAAACCTAACAAAGGAATTCAATTTGGTAGGCCAGTGGAGGAAAAATGGGCCTCAGCCCAATTTGTTTTGAGGTCGACGTGGGTTGATTGAGAGGTTGGTTCTTAGCAAAGCCCACTTGTCGTTTCTCATAAATCCGTAGACTTGCTAATGCAATCCATTAGTCAAATTATCTTGGAGGAAAGTTACAAATTTCTGTTTGGTTGCTCTGAAATAGCGAGAAAGTATCGGAAAAGCAAAAAGTTAAAAAAAAAAAAAAAAACTAATATGAGAGATCATCTAATTAAGAAGTTAATTCTAAATTAATGACTTTAACAAAAATTTGATTATTAAAATCATCTAATCATCTAATTAATTCTGTTGTGATGCTAATTTCAAATTACCGGTTAAATTAAATTTCCAAAACTGATATGGTATATTAGAATAAAAAAATTTCACTGAATCAGCAAAAATAGGCCCAGCTACACCACGTGTATCCTTGTCAGCAAATTTAGCCCCCCCTCTCTCATTTCTCTCATTAAAAAAAAAAAGCTCCAAATTTATTAATTTCTCAATTTTCTTTCTTCCTCCAAGACATTCTCAGCAGTATTAACATATAAACAAGATTATTAATCTCATTTAAATTTTATTCTTTAACTTCCTCTAATCCACTCTCATGCAAGTCCTTAAAGATAGACGATAAGTGAAAGAGATGTGGTATCGGTAAAGCCTATTTTTGCTAATGTAGAAAAAATGTTTTAGTTCAATATATCACATTAGCTATGAAAATCTAATTTGGCTAGAAATTTGACATTAGTACCATAATAGAATTAATTAAATAATTGCATAGTTTTAATAATTATAATTTTTAAGTGATCAATTTAGAATTAAATTTTTAATTAAGTTACCTCTAGTATAATTTACCCAAACATCACCAAAGGATAAAGGGTTAAATGCACATTTTATAATTTTTCTTTTCTTTATTCTAGTTAGTTTGGTGCATAACTCACTTTGCTACACCAAATATAACAAAATATTTTCTGAAAATATGTGTTCATATTAAAAATTGTGGTTGATATGTATCAAAAGAAATTGCATATGCCAATATAGCTTAATGGTAAAATATATTTATTGTTTGGATATAGATTCGATTCAGATTTGCAATCGTAGGAACTTTTCCAATGTTACAATGGAATCTGATGCCTTAATAATGGTGATAAAGAACCAACACGAAGAAGAGGATTCTCTTGTGGAGTTGACCATAGTGCAACAAGCAAAGTATTTATCAAACCAAATGCAGCAGTATGAGACTAGTGGAAATGCGAGTCCAGTTGCTGTCTGGTCATGTAAACATGGCTTGGGAATCAGGCCTTTTTTACAGTCTATGTATATGTTCCTCGTATTAGAATGAATGGCCAAATAGCCCTCCAATGCAACCATGGAATAATCTTTGTTAATGATGGAACTTAACAATGCTGATTATGTGAGACACATATGACTTGTCCGATCTAGCAATCAATAATTTTGCCAACATTTCAATGAATAAATGAAAGAAGGAACTTTGACATAATTCGAGGAAATATATATATATATTTTATCGGGGTCAGTTAGTAGGTGCTTGATAAAATAAATTTGACCAAGGGGAAATTTCTATGCACCTTCTTCTATCATCAAGTCAACACCAAATCATACAAAAAAAAAAAAAAAAAAAGAAAATTGGATAAGATTACATGATCCTTGTTTTCAAGGTCTGCTCCTATATAACTAGACTTTTGTCTACTTGGAATGTGATAGCTGGCTAAGGATAGTATATTGACAACTTCAACTACAATACTGAAGTGTGGTCACTAAAGATTAATTTTATTTAATTAATTAAATTTTAATTTTTATTCTATTATAATTTATTGATCTATTTAATTTTAAGATTGTTAAATTATTTTAGATTTGTTTTCGTAAGAGAATTTTGAATTTCTATTTTCATGAATTATGATAAAAAATCCAACAATATTGAAGTGTGGTCACTAAAGATTGATTTTATTTAATTAAATAACTAAATTTTAATTTTCATTTTATTGTAATTTATTGGTCTATTTAACTTTAAGATTGTTAAATTATTTTAGATTTGTGTTCGTAAGAGAATTTTGGATTTCTATTTTCATGAATTATGATAAAAAATCCAAAGCACAAAATCAATTTAGAGCAAAAAATCGTAAAAAAATTTAACCAATAAACTATAATATAATAAAAATCAAAGTTGAATGATTTAATTGAACAAAATTAATTTTTAGTGACCGCAATAAAATTTGATCATAAGTCAGTGACCATGAGGATTGGTTACCCAAAATATTTATCAAATCCAACTTGTCACACGTATAGTTATTATCAAAATTGTACACCCACTTCCCCAAGTAATGGATGCACATTTGTATATATATTTTTCACAATTAACTAGTAATTTCTTTATAAGTTGTCACACAATTTGTTATGATTTCTAAAGTGTTTGTTATAAGTCTAGATCATACAAAATAATGGAAGAATAATAAGGAGTCAGATGAACACCAGGCATGATGATTCCAAGCAAATATAGTGGCACACTTCCACCACATGAACAGAAAGAAAGTCATAAATTATTATAGAAGATATATCTATATATATATATTTATTTTTATTCATGATTAATATAGGATAATTATATAGTCTATTACCCAATTAAAATGTCATCAATTAAAATTTTATATTGAAATAAGAATTATGCTAACTAGAAATTTAATATTATAGGTGTTACATTTATAGTACAGTCGATAAATAAGAAAAGAAATTATGGGTGCAACGTAGATGATAATAGAACTAATACATATAATAGCTAAGAATTTTCATTTGTTAAATGGAATATCCAAAACAACAAAAATAATGGATTTATGGCTCATAATATATAGGTTAGGTTAGGTTAGTCTTTTTTATTTGATTGCTAATCGATAATAATGTATGAGATATAAACTTCCTCAGCTAAAGAACTAAAGATCTATATTCTATTTTACAATTTGATGGATCGAGTTGTCTCCAATATTTTCAAAGCTTACGTATAGAAAGTGTATATAGAATGATTTTTTTTATTTTTTATTTTTGTTGACTTTAGTAATTATATATATATATATATATATATATGAAGAATAAATGACATTGAGCTATTTTTTAGAGTTTTATAACATTATTTAATCTCATTAAAAAAAATACAATAATCACAATTTTTAGAGTTTTATAACATTATTTAATCTCATTAAAAAAAAATACAATAATCACAATTAGATAATATATTATGACTCTTTTGCAAATTATTGAAGTCTTAGTCTATTACATTGAATTTGGATGAAAAGTAATTAGGGCCATCAAAGTTAGGTTTGGGACTGCCAAAAGTTTCATTTTAAAAAAAAAAAAAGTTTTGCATTTTGACCATTGCCGTGAAAATTGTAAACTATATCAAATGGGAAAGAAATTCATTTGGAGTCATGGGTGAGTAAAAAAAAAAAAAACTGGAAAAATGGAATTGATTGAATATTTGATTGATGTTGATTTGATTTAAGAATTTCAGTTAATTGGTTTAATAATTTTGATTTTGATTTTTTATAATTTTATGATTTTCAATTCAATTTTTAATTTTCTATATAAAAAAACTGATGACTAATCAAGCTGACTCTGTATACAATACATATATTTTGCACATAAATATATGTATTTTATATATTTGACATATAGATTTGTACATTATTCTACTACATATATTCTTATATATTTTTTTATATTAATTTTAATTAACTAATTCAAGCAATCAAAATTGATAATTTTTTTAAATTAAAACCGACTTGATTAATTTTTTTTTTAAGGCTCACTATTCAATTGACTCTATTATTTGGAGCTCTAAAAGATCACAAAAACATTAATAAACCGCTAAAAATTAAGCACACGATCATGCATGGAGGAGGGAATTATTTTCTTTAGTCTTTTTTTTTTTTTTTTTGCACAAACTTTAAGCATGCTAATTTTATTAATTTTCCACGCTCCAAAGAAACAACAAATAAATTAAAGGGTATATAAGTTATGTTTTTTTTAGATAATGTACACAATTTTGATGCAAAGAAAACGAAAGAAAAGTTGTTACCATCTGAATATCACAACACAAGTCAAATTATGTATATGTGGTACCCACGTAGCTACAAGCCAAGATCCAATTTTATCACAAATTAAGATCATCTTCATACCTAATCCAAGATACATTTTAGTAAACTAATTGACTGATTAGTAGTTGGCTTCAATCGTACTTCAAACTTCAAAATCCAAAAAACACTAATAATCTAAAGTCTGTGACATTGTTTTATTTGATTTAAATTTATTTTTAAAAACTTAATTTTGATTTCGAAATTTTTAGATTAAGTTTGATTGATGCTGATTTGATTTATGAACCAATTTGAATTGACTTCATCCGTGTATCGACTTGAATAAATTAATTTAAATTATTAAAATATTTAATATTTATTTTAAAATCAAAATTACGAGTGATTTGATCCAATTTAAAATCTAAAAATAATTTGAATTTCTTTATATATTTTGGTTCAATAATCTGATCTGATCTATTTTCAATTCAAAATGGCTCCACCTAAAATTTGCTTGAAAAATGTGACTTAAAATCAATTCAATTTGAGAATGATCCAACTTGATCCTGCAACTTCCATTCTTTATAATTTTTTTGTATATAAATCATAAACATATATTACTCACACAAAGCTCGTTGATGTAAAATAGATAATTGGTTAAAACATAGTTTTCAACACTGGACCTTTTTATAGTTAGCAGTTTTTTATTCGGTTTAAAAATTTAAACCGAACATATTTAGAAAATGTGACTAGAATGTAAAGATCTAAAATTTGTGAATTCGAAATGTCCAAAATTATAGGACCAAACCTACTTATCCTTAATTTCACTTGCCAAAATTAACCAAATTTAGTTTGATCTAAAATGATTCCATTTTGATTTAATTTAAATTCTAAAATTTTTATAAAATTTTTGTAATTAAATAGTTTTTATTTAAAAATCTAAATAATGAATGACAAAAATAATTTGAAATCTTTTCTATATCTTGATTTGATGATTTAACTCAATCTGTCTATAATATAAAAGATTTAATTTAAATTTATTAGAAAAATATAATCAAAACTAGCTTGATTCAAATTCGCCAGAGCCAACTTATTTGCCACTTTAGAGAATGTGCCAACCCATTTCAAATTTTCAATAACATATAATTATAATTTGAGACCATACATATATTATCATCACTTCCCATGCATAAACTATTGTCGTCAAGAAATGCATGACAGATTTTTACTAAAACTTTTCAGCCATCACCAAAAGAAAAAGTAAATTAATTTAACTTGATGCATTAACGACAATTAATAACTGAAATTAATTTAGTCCAGGGAGTAGACAATCTGTTTGAAGGTGGCCATGTTGTCCTGGAAAAGAGGTATGAAGGCATCTATGCTTCCATCTCCAATGAACGAAGGTAGAAGAAACAACATTCCTTCTGTTGGAAAATAAGATGGCATAAACATATAAGGACTTCCTCCTTCAAAATCTAATTCATAAAATGGGATCCTTAGCCAGCTATCAACCTCCAAATTAGGGCACAAAAAAGACTTGTTCATCTCTGCCGTAGGCACCATCTGCTCCTCCTCTTCCTTCTCTGCATTGTGGGTAGCGAAATCGATAAATGATTTGAAGTAGTTGTTGTTCACTTTTGCAATAGCATCATGGATGAGTTTGGCTGCATAGGGCAATGGCTCATGTACTAGGTCTTTAACCCTACAACTTGGAAATGCCCATAGCACCAAGTTGCCAAAGTATTCATTCGGTATTCTTGGTGTCATTCTCGTTCGACCATTTACCGAGATTCTAACATGGGTTTTGTTGAATCCACTTAGTCCACGAGCCTTAGTTATCGTTCGCCATAGATGAGCAACCAAGCTCTCAAATGTGCTATAAGGCTTGATATTGATATTTCCATTTGGTGGTGGAGAAGGAGATGCTTTAGCCTTGAGCTTGGATAGGAAATCCAATGTGAAATGAACTTTATGGACTACAATATCATCAGCAAAGTAATTATCAACGTTATCATCAATAGGTAAATGTTTGACAGGCTTCTTGCTTTTGAACTCCACTCCTCTATGTTCAAACTCGAAAACCTGAGGCTTTCTAGGACTGAATATAGTTCGATCATGAAGAGGAAGTGGACCCATGTCAACTCCCCTCGTAGCTTTCCCCCACGCAACTAAGAAATTGCTAGTAGATTGTCCATCGGCTACTAAGTGATGGGCAGTGAAGCCGACCACTAATGACCCACAACTGAATCTTGTCAGCTGAACTTGCACAAGCTCCTCCACATCCTTCAAGCTAGGATGAAGGCTAAGTAAAGCTGAAGATGGCTTCAATGGCATGACATTATCAAGTTTGCTATCCACGGATGCCTCGACTAGCTTCACCCCTTTGTCATTAAGAAAAATGACAGCATGTCCGTTCTCATTTTTCCCTATTCTACCTGCCCATTCCCTATATTCAGCCAAGGCCTTTTTGAGGCCAAGCTCAATGGTTGCATTAGATGGTGTTGGGGGACGATAGGCGTAAATGACTGCTATGTGGGTGTTGTAGGTGACCTTATCAAATACACTAAGAGGAATGTAATGAGAGGTTGAAAAAGGGATGTTATTGCCTTCATAAATTGGCTTAATCGTTCTTGTTTTTTCTATTCTCACCTTCATGGTTTTTGTGATTTTTTTTTCCTCTGATTTTGGTTAAGGTTAAGAAAGGATTGTTTTTGAGGATATCTCACTGAGGCATAACTCCTTTCTATATATAGTGAAGAGCTGCCCCATACCAAACCCTATGTGTTGGTAAATTGTATCTAAATAAAGGTAACGTACGGGTAGAATAGAATGCTACCTAGCCATTTGCAAAAGGGAAACTTTTATAATTTTTGTTATATTTATTTCTTATATTTGAGCTCCATATATATATATATATATATATATATATATATATATATATATATATAATCGAAGAGTTGTTAGAAGCCAATTATTAATTGAGTATATGTATAGAACATTGCATAATTAATACACAATTTGACAAATTTTTTTGGGTATATAAAAATTATTTATATAAATTATCAAGAGTTGAATATGATGTAATATTTTTGACAAATTATATTGATATTGAATTTCATGATAAGAATCGAGTATGACCAAATTAGCCTTACCTAAGACATTTCTAATTTATTGACTTATTTAAAATATTATATATATATCATACCATTTACGTCATTGTATACTTCATTTATAAATGGTTTTGTAACTTTCATTCATTATCTTTTCCTTTGGCCTAGCCAAGTATCAATTAGCATTTTGTTTGGTACAAAGTATCCATTAGTTACTATTCTTAAACAAAGTAGCCATTAATGACAAGTAAAGTCTTCCAAGCAATAGCAAAAAAATAGATATACGTTTCGACAGATAGAATTAAATAAATATAAATCATTTTAGAATTAAGTTTTCAAGATAATATCTTGTTAGGATAATTTTACTTACATAAGTAACAATTTCCGAAAGTAAATTTCTAGACCAGCTTGGTAACTTATAATATATTCTTTCAGAATTCGCCTGATTGATAAATAGCTAGTTGTGCCTCCATATAATATTCTTCCATATTTCATAGCGTGAGAAATTAACCCATTATAAAGATTTTTTACTCATTGAGCCTCTAAATCAGCTGACATGAAATTGTTTTAATTTAATTAGAGGTAGGGGGTGAGCAAAAACTGAATCGGACTAAAAAAACTAACCAAACTGAGTTGGTTTGTTCGGTTCAATTTGATTTTAATTTTTAAAAATTTCAGTTTTCGATTTTTTAGATAAAAATTGAATTAACCGAAATTATTAATAAATCAAATCAATTTGAATCAAATTATATTTAAAATATATGTAATTTAATCAAATTGAACTAAATCAAACTTTTATTGGTTTGGTTCAGTTCATTCTATAGACACATAAATTTTAGTTTAATCGGTTTAATTAATTTAGTTTTTTCAAATATTTTAGTTTGGTTCGGTTTTAAATATATAAAATTCAATTTATTTGATTTTAGTAAAAAATCGAATTAAATTAACCGAATCAACTGTTTGTTTACCCTTAATCAGAGGTTTGAATTTGAGCCCTAAGTACGCAACTGTATTAAAACCCAATATGAAAAGTTTTGTCACCCTTATAATCTCACCCAACTCGAATTCAGATTAATTTTATATTCAAAAAGTATGAGAATATATATAAAAAAAAAAAAAAGATTTTTTTTACCCTTTGCCTTACTGTATTACTATATTATGAAATCTAATTTTTTTACCCTTTGACTTACTGTATTACTATATTATGAAAACTAATTTTTTTACCCATTGACTGTATTACTGTATTATGAAAACTAATTTTACCCATATACCAAATCATAATCCTGAAAAATATATGTAAGGTTTATGATACCAATGATTCAAAGGGGCATTGATATCCAAGTCTTATCCATCATTTATTTTTATTCATATATTTATATACATAATAAATATGTTCCGCATATTAATAGCTAATAATGCCTTTTCACATCTTTCTCACATAAAAACTGAAAGAAGAAATTAATAAAAAAAAATCAGTATATATATATATATATATATTCTAACTATTTGCACTCTTTTTAAAATTTATTATATTTTTTTAAGAGAGTGCACGAAACTTTAAGTGTAAATAGATTTTATCGAGAGTTTTAATTATTTGTACTCCGTTGACAAGTGCAGGACATTTCAAAAGAACTAAAAATAATTGAAATTATACGGTGAAATTGTAGGGGTCAATAAGACAGAGACATGGCAAATGATCCCTATCTTAATAACAAACCCCATCATTAATGGGATTCCTTCATTATAAGATTATTATAAAATTCTCTCATCTCCTACAAATGACTAATTATTTCTGGTAACTCCATTGACAGCCACACCAGCAGACTGTCAGAAAAAAAAAGGAAGAC
>CATIWR010058791.1:0-17553 GCA_949677035.1 Omphalea diandra | reverse complement strand
TGGGTCGAACTCGAGACCTATCATAGGTTTGCTCGCCTCACGAACCATCCAAGCTAACAGAGGAGTTCGTGACTATGGGGGCAAATACAATATATCTATCAAGGCGACACAACAACATTGATTATCAAAATATTTTTTTTTAACAATATATAACATCTAGGGTTCTAAATCATGTACCACAATCATGCTCTGATACCACATGTTATAATTTAATTCAGGATCTAGTACATAAATTTAGAACACCAAATCTAACAATTAAATGAAAATAAATTGTGTATCTGTCTCCACGTTGAATCCCAAATTGTTTTGAGCCATGATTACAGACGCTGAAATCAAACAACTTGAATAATATGTCAAAACGGTTGAAAACGAAATGTAGGTCTTCCTCTCCTTAACCTTCTCAAAGACGGCTACAATGGGCGTAGCAACTAGGGTTTTTCATTATGAAGGCAGAAGAGGGAACCTAGCCTATTTATAATAAATTTTAACAGGCTCACCCATCACAAGTTCATGTTAAAATAAGCCTACACTGACCGTTTTTCATATCAGCCAACAAAAGGTGTCACAAGCCCATAACTCAATTGATCACATTTTAATTGGGCTTGCCTCAAATCAGTAAACTATATTATTCAGTCCGTTTTATAAATAATTAAAATAGACTCATAATTAATATTAGCCCACATAAAAATTCCAACATAATCATCACATATTGAATAATATCACTAATAACTTTTAGATAATTCTTAGAATATAGAATTATCACTAATAACTTTTAGATAATAATATCACTAATAACATTTAGATAATTCTTATAATCACATATTGAATAATATCACTAATAACTTTTAGATAATTCTTATAATCTAGAATTTTAACATCTTTTTTGGTGTTGTTAAAATTTTCTCTGGATAATGCTCACATATGTAAGTTAAATGGAGGTTGTATTACCTGTCAGATTGACGGTTTAGAAGAATGATCAATCAGGATTTCAAAGAAAATTTTATTATTATCTGTTTCATAACGTGAAATTGAGGCTTTAATAGGTTCTAAAAACCTAAAATTAGAAAATTAGAAAATATTATCAAAAATGATAAAATTGTAAAAATAAATTAAAATAAGAAATTCAAAACAAATATTGCTCAAAATGGAGGTTCCTGCTTAAAATTATAAATAAAAAAATTATTAAAATATAAAAACACATTTTTTGAGGTCTAATGATAAAATTTGGCTAAAAAGTGACAATATCATGACCAAAGATCATGTATTTTGATCTTCGATCATTTTTCAATTGAATTATTATCCTTTCAAAATCAAAAATCAAATTGCACTGAACTAATAGAAATCATAAATATACACTCTCTTCATCTTAAAATAATTGGTAAAATTTTATTTTCATGGAAATTAAGAAAATTAGTTAATTATAGTTATTTTGTGAATTTTAACTATTTTCTTACTAAAATACTCCTATTTATTGTTTTGTTTTATCAACATTAATAAACTATAGTTATTAATGTTGCTTGTGGATGCAAACTTTTTTTTATTATTACTGTACATCAAAAACTTTATAATCAAATGAAAAAAAAAACGATTATTGGAACTTCAAAAAAATTATTGAAGAGTGCATTGAAAATACAAATTCAAAGTAAAAAATATAGTTGTAATTTATTGATAGTATGAAAATAAATATCAATTAATAATGATATGTTAGATAATTATTTAATTATCAATAATTTTAGGATGTTTAAAATATAAATTTTATCAAACATTTTGAAACAAAGAAAGTAATTTTTTTTTTTAATTTTCTCCGCTCTAAATACCTCAAATAGTTTTTTGTCATCATTGCCACATCACGAATAACCAAAATTGAGCTATTAGAGTTTAAGACTCGTTGAAATACTTCGAGAGATGCAAGCGCGTGGCTAAAATCTAGCTGTCACCCTTCATTCGTCAGTAAGCCTCAGTCAAGGGAATGCACATGGCGGTGCTCCAATGCACTAGTTTGCACCATTTGCACAAATCGAAGATCGGAAGTCCTTAATGGCTGAATGAAAAGGTCATCAAATCTCCCTCGTCCATCATTGTTGGGGACGATTATGGTGTCCATGCAAAGCTAGGATTGAGGGACTCAAATGAAACCGACGTCACCTGAAATGGTGACCGAAATTGGCTGGGATTGGCCTTTGAAGTCTCAGCGTTGATGAACATAGTTTTCTTTTTCCTTTTCCATCACAATCCATCTTTTGGAACCGAGATGACACAAAAAAATAGATAAAATTGAGATTGCCACCGGTAGCTAGCCGAACTAATCAAAATATTTAACTTTTGCTATTTAATTACAAATATAAAGAATTGTAATTAGATGTGTCAAATGAGTAGGATTGAGTCACTTTGAAACGGGTTAGGTAAAGTCATTTCGGTTGTGGGTTGGATTATAGGATCAAAGTATGCAAAGATATTTGAGTAATTTTTAATTGTAGTTCAAGTAATGTTATTTCAAGTTCCAAAATCTTTAAAAATAAAAATTATTTAATTTTTACATAAATTTTAATTATTCTGAAATGATTTAAATCAGATCAATCAAATCAACTTATAGATCAAGTCAGATTATTTTGGATCTCCATCAATTTTTCGAGGGAGTTCAAATCATATTTTTAGATCAAGTAACAAATCGTCATCTCTAATTATAATTCAAAAAGATAACCAAATATAGCATTTTATTTACTCTTCTATATTCCTTTTTTTTTTTTTTTTGAAGAAACGATAGCTTTCATCAAGGAGAATAAGCAACATCAGTTTGCAAGAAGTGCTTTAGGAAAGCAAGAGCCTCTTGCCAGACACTGGGGCTAGCATATAAACGAGTAGCCTTAGCAATGGCGTGGGCAACCTCGTTTGCTTGTCGCCTACAAAAGCTAAGAGAAACATTGCAACTGGACAATAACAAAATGCGACATGACTGAATCAAGCATCGGAACTCAGACATGTCTGAACCATAGGCAGAATTCACAACATCAACAACTACTTTTGCATCAGATTCGACTATAACATTAACAAGAGAAAGGGACTTCAACCTGCTAAGTGCTTCCTTCAAGCACATGACTTGCGCAATTTTAGGAGCAAAACATAATTTCGCTTGCACCAAGTGACCCTGCTCATTTCGAATGATCATACCGAAGCTAGTGATCTTATGGGACTTGCATATGGAAGCATCAATGATATACTTGAGCAAACCTGAACCAGGCTTAGACCATTGAACTAACACCATTGCCCAAAATTGCAGTTCTGCTAACAACCCGAGCCTCCCACCAACTAGACAAGTAAGACAAACAGGCTAAAACTTGTTCATCGGAGCAATAAACTTACGATTCCAAAACCAGTTGTTCTGATGCCCCCATATAAACCAAAGGACCAAGCAAATCTTAGATATCTGATCACCATCAAAGCGAGTGAGGCAATCCTCAAACCATGTAGTAAATGAGTCATGAGCCCTTAAATGAACATTCAAGCTAGTCGCTTGCCAACACTGTTCCGCTGCATTACAGTCCATAAATAAATGAAGCAGATGCTTCCCATACTTTCCACATAAAACACAAGCATTGACAACTTGAATACCCCGCAAAAAGAGAGCTTCCCGAATTGATAAGAAACCTGACCAGGCTTTCCACAAGAACATTTTGATCTTTGAAGGTATTGTGAACCTCCGTAAGCGAGACCAATTGACAAAATGCAAATTAGCATCAGCTCCTAACAATAAATCACAAGCAAGTCGATACCCTGATTTTAGTGTATACATCCCCCTTTTATCATAGTTCCATATAAGCAAATCATCATACCCTTCGACATTTGCAGGTTGTCTCAAGATATTAGTTGCATCATATGAACTACTAAGTAGCATGAAAACGGAAACGCAAAAAAGGGAAACATGGAAACGGACAGAGAAAAAGGTAAAAATACAGGAAACGAAATGTGAGTAAACCCTATAGATATAAAAAAACTGTAAAGACATATTTATAAATATTTTTTTTACATATAATTAATATTGAATAACTAACTATGAGGTCATAAAAAAATAATATTAAAAATAATTATTTAAATCAATATTAACTATAAAACAAATAAATAAGATGACAATAATTAATTAAATATTAAAAAATAAATATTAATTGTCTATAAATTTCATAAAAAATTAATAGTAAAAAATAAACATGTTTCTAAAGTGTAAAAACGTTTTTTAATTTTTTAAAATTATAAAAACATATCTGAAACATTTTAGAAGAGTTTCTGTGAGTTTCCTAAAAAAAAATGTTTTCGAAACGTGGAAACACTTTTATCCAAGTGTTTTCGTGCATCATAGATAAACTAAACAACTGCTCCAGCAATTCAACATCCCATTCATTACAGCCTGGTATAAAAAGATCCCAAACCACCATGTTCTCGACTCCCATAATCAAATCAACATTTGTAGTAACAGTAAAATCTAAATCGCCCACCACACAAGGATCCTTCTACACTTGAACCTTGCTACCATCTCCCACCCTCCATCTACACCTTCTAGCAATAACTGGCTTCGAGCTCCAGATACTTTTCCAAATAAAACTTGGATTAGAACCAAGTTAAGCATCAAAAAAATCCCTTCTTGGATAATATTTAGCCTTGACAATACGAGTTAACAAGAGCATCTTGTTTGGAGACAAGGGTCCAGACCTGCTTTCCAAGCATAGCTAGGTTAAAAGATTGAAGATGCCTAAAACCAAGACTACCATTTTATTTCCTAGCACACAACTTATCCCAAGCTACCCAATGAATATGCCTCTTACCACTAGGATTTGAACCCCACCAAAATGAGTTCATCATTCTTTACAGCTCAACGCACAAGGACATATGAAGTAAAAAAGTGCTATTGCGATGCGAAGGAATTGCCTGAGAACTGATTTAATAAGCACTTCCTTACCAACTGAGAAAGTCATTTTCCATACCAACCAAATAGTTTATTCCACAATCGATCACGCAAAAAAGCAAAAACTGACCTCTTATGACGCCTAATAAGAGATGGCAAACCCATATATTTACCAGTATTAAGAGGGTTCAAAACATTTGAAGTTGTTTGAATCGAACCACGCATAGAATCATGAACTCTAGCACTAAAGAAAACTCCTGACTTGTGGACATTAATAGACTGTCCAGAGTCAACCTCATATCTCTCAAAGATATTCTGCATCATCCGATACTCATTCATATCAGGTCTGAAAAAGAAAAAAAAACTATCTGCAAAAAGCAAGTGAGAGATACTAGAGGCACCCCGACACACCTTGCAACCATGGATCAAACCCCCTATTCTCCTCTTTTATAATCAGTGTAGACAACACCTCTGCACATAAAATAAAAAGATAGGGTGACAGAGGATCACCTTGACGCAAACCACGAGCAGGGGAAATAGGACCCGCCCCAAATCGTTCAGAGCAGTAGAATATTTCATAAAAGTGACACATAACATTATCCAATCCACCTAACGACTATCAAAGCCCATCTACAACAAAGCAGTCTGAAGAAATGGCCATCTAATGCGATCATAAGCCTTGCTAACATCCATTTTGAGAGCTACCTCACCCACCTTCCCCTTCAATTTTCTCTTCATATAATGAATGATCATAAGCCTTGCTAATATCCATTTTAACCACCAAAGCAGTGCTAGGAGCCATTTGTTTATCAATTTGTCCTAAATTAACGAATTTGTCTCTGCCGATATATTGATTGGATACCAGCAAATCTGGAGAGATGTTCTCCATTCCAAAATTCAAATCTGCGTGCCAGCCCGCCCCTCCCGCAGCTTCCATTCTCTACCATAGCCACTGCCACCCCGACTTTAAGCTTTCAGCCAGCGGCCCCACCCACGCTTTAATTCATTAGCCGGAGTGATAAGCATCAACTCACAAAAATGCTCTGTATGATCGAGGAGACCACACAGAAAGCAAAAATAATTAACCTTCTCATATTGACAACGGATAATGCAGTAGTACCCATTCCCTTTTCGAACTCGTTTCCATCTCTTCAAAGGAGTACTAACATTGATTCTGAGCTTGATCCCCATATAACTCCGCCGAACATCATTGCTATTATTATCGTCATCGCTAACAAATCGCCCTATAAAGTCGCCCAGCTGTTTACCCACTGACTCAGACATAAACCCAATCGGCAGATCATGAACCTGCACGCATAAATCAATGAATTTCAAAGACACTGATTGGGACTTCACCAGTCTGAAGATGATGCATCACCAACAAGTTTCCATCAAAAGTCCACGGACCCCATCCACAAGAACATCTGATCATACAAATCTTTTATAGTAATACCCCGACAAGGTCTCCACAATCCAACCATTCGATGTTTCATTGCATTAAATTTAATAGGTTTATCTGTAAGACACCTGCCAATTATGCAAAGGTCATCAAACTCCAGATTCTGGCCCCCTCCACCTACATCCTGGACCATCTCTTCTCCCTCATCGTTAGTGAGGGAAAGCGCAGTCAACTCTTCATCCATGATGATAGGGGCAAAAGAGAAACACAAAAGGAACCTCTCAACAGGGCAGAGAGAAAACCATACTCTTGATGGAGGAGAGAAAATTTTTTTAAAATATTTTGCAGTTAAAATTATCTTCTTCTATATCCTTAAGATCATTATAGTCTGATAAATGTGGAGCAATTTTTTTAATACACATTTTATGTATGCATATATCAAAATACATGCTATACTCTAATGAACATAAAGGAGCATATGAATCAAAATATGTATAAAATTTTGGTAATAATGAAATTTATTGATATTTACAAAAAAAACAATCAAATATATTCAATAACAAAAATATGAATATATGTAAATATTATGTATACTACTCACTTGATTTGTTGCTAAATACTAATATATATATATATATATATATATATATATATATATATATATATATATATATATATATATATATATATATATATATATATATATATAAACATAATCACTACATATTTAAAAACAAAACGTAATTAATTAATTCAAAATATTTATTGTAGTCCAATCTAAAAACCATCACTCAATTTTTAAAAAATTTGGAAGACTTTTACATATAATTATTATTAAGGCCTAAAGTGTCTAAAAGACTTATATGATAGAGTATGATCTATAATATCAAGAAGGGACATGTAAAAGAATTCATAAAGTGGTTTGTTAATTTATGGACAAAAAGACTATATAGTCTACAAGAGTAAAAATAAAATAACATTTAAGATTCAAATTTAATATTCATGAAAATTTTATAAAGAATTATATCACTTTCATAAGACCAAGATATAATTTTGAGTCAGAAAGAGATACATGCCATAGGGAACACTTCAAAAGATATATAGGATTCTTGCAAATGTTATCTTATAAATAATTTTGATAGAAATTTCAATATTTATATTTTTACTATAAAACTAAGTTATTTATGAGGTGATAAAAGAAAAATTCATGTGCAAACACATACTATTAAAAATTAGAATATATAAAAAAAGGAAAAACCTATATTACGCCGAGTGTATTCATCAAGTCAAAGCATTACTTATATTAACAAAAAAAAAAAAAAAATTATAGTACTTGAACATGAACAATTATAGGCAAAACAATAATTTTATACTAATTATAAATAATTCTTTTCTAATTAACTTGATGCACAGCTTCAAACGCTATACCTTAATGTAGCTAAGAATTCTCCAAAACTGTAAAAATATAAATGAATGAAAATATTTGATTCAATGAAAAAAATATATTTAAAATTATCAAATAAAACAAATTAGAATTAATTAGTACAGTATGATATATTTAAAAAGTAAATTAAAAGATAATTTTTAGTTATCAAATCTAATTATTATGTCCTTGTTTGTCCATATATGTCTCTCGTCATCTTTTTTATATATCATTATTATTATGAATATTATACTCTATATAATAACATGTATATGATACTTTAAATCTATTAATAATATTAAACTATATGTATAAATAATTCAAGAATCAATTGCTAAGGCTTCCAGTATGCGTCCTCCCTCTGGTTGTTTCCTTAAATGGAACCTTGATGGTTGTTTTTTTGGGTGGAGTTTAAAGGTATTCTAAGGGTATTTTCAAAGCTGTCTTCTCTTGTCCTTTCACTTGCCTAATCTTGTCCAAGGCAAGCATGAAAAACCTCCATGGATTTACAGAATTTCTTGCCTAAGCTTTTAAGTTTTCTGCTATCTCGTTTTCTTTTGTCTCGGGAGCCTCTAATTATGTTGCTGATAATTTTGCTAAGAAGGGGCCGTTAGAACTTCTGATTATTTGGTCTGGTTTTAATATACAAAAATAATCTATTTATATATTATTTCTTAAATTAATAATTTTTTCTCAATTCTTAATTTTACATGTCTCTTTTATTGCCATTTTAAATATTAATACATAAATGTCTTTAAGATTTATTTTTTTCTCCTTTTTTTTTTTTAATTTGATCGTTTTTATTTACATACAATAAATTTGTGTTTTAATTTTTTTGTTAATTATATACTATTGTACTTTTTTAGGATAAATACCAAAAGCATTAGACAAAAAAGAGATTATGAGATTCAAACTTCATTGAAGGAACAATTGGAGGAGAAAAGAACGTAAATATAACTAAGTGTTGCAGACATCAATATTATATAATTCATATAGTTTAAAGAAATGAACTATTAAGTGCAAATTTCCGTATTTTCTTAACTCATTAATCTTATTTTTCTCTTCAACTAAAGAAAATTAGTGATAAATATAACTTTTTTTCTTTCTTAAGAAAATTTTATGAGTAGTTAATATGAATTATATATTAGTTTTATTATATTATATTTTTAACTAAAGAAATTGATCTCATGCATTAGAGGATTATATTAGGTTTAGAAATTTTCAGAATATTTAATTAACTACATCTAGATATTAGTTATATTAAATTAACAAAAAAAATAAATAAATTTCCAAAAACAAAATTAAAATTAAAATCTAGTTCAATAAAAAAATGATATGTATGTATATTTATAATCTAATACTGCTAGGTTTAGGAATTTCTAAGATTCGACAATGAGAGTTATCTATTAACTTTATTATAATATAAATCTGTTAATTAAATAAAGGCCACATGACATTTAAAATTAAAAAAAAAAAAAAAAGAAAACTCAAACCTTTCCGGTTTTTCATTATTATATCCAGACCTTTCTAAATAGCTAATCATACTTAAATTACTCAAACTTGTATTAATTATACTCATGATTAAAACTGAGATGAGACTTTTTTTTATTTCTTGAAATTTCTATCCTTTTTACTTGAAAAACATTATATTCTTTAATGTCAAATTCATATTTAGCATAAATTTGAAATAAAAGTATAAAATTAATATTTTAATTGATAGTAGAATTTCAAATTATTTTTTAAAATTTTGAAAATAGCTTCTTTTTCTTTTTCTTATATGAAATTTCAATTAATTTTATATTCCATAAGCATTCTATAATATGCATGATTATCATGTAAGAGTAATTTTAGCCAATAATATAAGTGTTTCTTCTTAATTTTGACATTGAGTATGATAGACACAAGTTTAATTAATTTTGAATATAACTAACTATTTTAAGAGGTTTAGGTACAACAGTAAAAAAAATGAAAAGATTTAGATATTTTTTTTAATTATTAAGCCTTAAATAAATTACAATCATGCATTTAAGCATTCTATTAGATTTAGAGCTAAAATCATATTAGAATTTCAAGTCCAAGTTAAATAATTATAGAATACATTATTGATAAATCAATAATTTTGTATATAAATAAAATGCTTTTAAAATGTTTTTCATATTAAAGTCTATTTGTATAAGAATTCCTTATACATAAAATTTTTTAAAAAAAAGCTTTAATTTTTTAAAAAAAAGCTTTCATAACCAATGACATATAAGATAACTTTTAATAAAAAAATTTTATCCCCATATATATATATATATCCAACCGTGATTATATTTATATAATCAGGACATATTTAGGACAAAACATGCTACTAACCTTAAGAAAAGCAGCATCAGCCTCAGGAACACTCTCAAACATGTTACCACCAACATGCCTAACTCCATCACATTCCAGTGCAACAGAGATAACATGAGGCAGATCAAAGTTAATGCCCTGAATCCATGGACAAGCCTTAACCAACATACTCAGAACTGTCCCATTACCACCTCCAACATCCACCAAAGTCTTCAACCCATCAAACACTTCTGGACACCTTTCAATTATTTCAGGCACGGCTATCCTACCATGACATGCCATTGCATCGTTGAATAGCTTGTTGTGACCAGGATTTTCTGCTGCATACTTCCATAGATCGTCTCCATGATAAGCTGCCTCAAACGCTGCAGTCCCATTTACTCGGGCACGTGCACTTAGAAAATGCCAGGGCGCTAGCATCACCGGGCTGCTTTCTAGCAGAAACAAAGGAGCCATGCTGTTCTCTCCAGGACCAAGCAGACGGCGGGAGAGAGGTGTCTGTACATAGCCTGTGGTGGTTCCATCGGCCGTAGGTTCCTGTTTGAAAATGTTCTGATGAACCAAGAACCTCATGATGCGATTAAGATAAGGTTGAGCACATCCAAGCTTGGATGACAGCTCAGATAGTGTGATCGGAACTTGGTGATTTTCAATGGCATCTGCGATTCCTAGTTCAACGGCACACTTCACTGCTGCAATATTAACAAATCCAAATACATACTTCCACATCCCCACTTCTGCTTGTGTCTCTTCTTCTTCATATTTCTCCTTTTCATTTCCCATTTTTTTGAATCTGTTTTGTGTTTCTTACTAGCTCTCTAACACTGGATGCCCCTAATTAACTCTCTTTTTTCTTTCGTATTCTGGCACTCTCTTCAATGTGACAGTTTGTTTAGACGGTCGTTAATGGCTCAGATGATATGAATGGTTTGATACGTGGAAAAAGATAAGTGTCACAGCTGGCTACATGCAGTAACGACGCGAAATAATAAAAAAAAATAGACTGATTTGTGACCCAGACAGCAAGCTGCGTTTGAATGCCGTGTAGAACCGTTTAACAAATACAACAAAAAAAGTATGAGAGTAGACCATTAAGCATGTAGATTAATTGACATAGCGTTATTATAATTTAATTAAAAGTTTTAAATATGACTTTTTTTTTAGTATGCAGCTGTGTTCATCGATAGAAAGAGTTTTATGACTCTTATAATCTTACTCATTTTAATTTTAATTTAATCTCATATTTAAAAATAATAAAAAAATATCGTAAAAAAATGTTACTAAAATACCGAATGATTCAGTGTAAGCCAAAAAAAACTGTATAGGCACAGCCCACGATGAAATGGGTCCTAAATGTACATCCCCTGTGTTTCTTTTGTTTGGCCCCTTCAATAATATTGGGGCATGACCAATATGTTAATAAATATATTGGTTTCATTCATTATCAATAAAATATATATTAAACCATCTCAATATATATATATATAGACACACACATATTGATAAATAAAAATATTATATATTGTGTTGGACCACAATTAATAATGATGTTAAACAAGACATAAATTTGCAATTGTATAATTAAAATAAAAATTATAAAAGAAATTTCAAAAGATGAGAAATATTCACTTAAATATATCTATAAGATGATTACTCCTAACATTTAAATTATATTGTTTATTTTGCCACCTTTTTCTATAAAATTAATATTAGCATACTTTCCATATAAATAATTCTTCATTCTAACTCTTTCGTCTAATATATAAATCAAAGTGAAAAATCATTGTTTTAGAATTAAAAATACAGTTCACATAAAAAATCAAGAAAGAATAATTTATGTTAGACTAATTTTATTTTTTACATAACAAATTAAGAAAATTAAGAAAGATACTAGGTTTTAAATTAATTTTATATTTTATTATTAATTTTTTAGATATAAATTTATCAAAATATTTTTATTAGTTGAACTTAATATGTAAAAAATTATTATATTAATTTTAATAATTTCATAAATTTAATCTTACTATGAACAATATATCATTGAAAAATTAATAATTACTTATAAAACATTTTTTATATTAAAAATTAAAGAGATATATAATATATTATATTAAATTAAATTAATTAATATACTATTAATGTTCATACATACTAAATCTATATAAGAAAGATACAAAAGATTTTATTCATTACTTAAATAATCAAAATTTTTAATTTTTGTATATGAAAGTTTTTTTTAAAGAAGTTTAATTAATTTTTACTTTTAAAATTTTAAGAGTCATATATAAATATAAAATATTTAAAAATAAATAAGTAATAAAATATTTAAATATTTTTATAGTATGCCACAAGTCAAGTTATGAATATCTTAAATGGTTAATCTGTCAAGTTGAAAAAGTAATGAACAAGAATACTATAAATGACGAATATTGTTCATGTAAATAAATGAAAATTTCTGTAACAATTAATAAACATGAATAAAAAGATGAAAATAAAAAATACGTTTGATTATTTAATAAAATAAAGAACATAAAAGACTACAACTGATGAATATTAAGTAGATAATTAATAAATATTTACTTACGAAACAATGAATATACATCATGATGACATATAATTTAATATTTTGGCATTGTCGACTTTTTTTTTTTGTAATATTAAAATTGATAAATGTTATAGCATTTATATACTAAATGTAAAATATATTATAATTAATGATAAATTATTATGTTAATTTAGTTTTAATTAAAAATTGTTATACAATTATTTTTTTATAATTTTTAATTTATATTTTGATATTATATATGACATAAAATAAATATTTATTAACTTATACAAATTATATGTATTTAAATTGATTTTTATAGAAATAAAAATCTCATTTATTAGAAAAAAATTAAATAAGATAAAAAAAAAAAAAACGAAAGCAATGCAAGTATGAGATAAAAAATAAAAGCACAAAAAAATTTTGCATTTTGAACGTCCGAACAACTAAGCATCATGATTCGGGGGTTAACAGTATAATTTTCGATATTTTGAACACCCAAACAACTAAGCCTCGCCTCCCTACCTATTGCTTTTTTCTTGGAGTTCATAATTGGAAAAACACATATCTTGTTCCGCTTCCTTTCTTTTTCGTTTTTTTAAATTTTTTCTCTTGTAATTTTATTTTTATAAATTATTTTCTTATATTTTCATTTTTGTTGAATTTTACCTCTCGCAATTTTATTTCTACAAATTATCTTCTTACACTTTTATTTTTGTTAACATCTTTTCTGCACTTTTATTTTCATGTCCTATTAATGAGGAGAAATATTAATAAAAATAAAAATACAAGAATCAATTTGTAGAAATAAAAAATATAAGGGAATAAATTCAACAAAAATAAAAGGACAAAATATACATTTTTCCTTCATAATGCATTACGCGGTTGTCATCATAAGCTGTGTTCTTACTACATGATGGTATCCATGGATCGGATTCATGAGATAAAAAAATTAATCAATTGAATTAGAGATTAAAAATTAATTAAAATTTAAAAAATTAATCCAAATAAAAAATAAAAAATAAAAAATTAAATCAAATTAATTTAACTTAAAAATATATAATTTTATAAAAAAAAATTAAAAACTTTAAAATTACACTATTTTATTTAAAATTTAAATATTATAAATATCTTTTTATTATTTATCATATTATATTATTTTTTAATTTTTAAAATATTTTAAGTATTATTTAGTAATATTTTTTAAAAAAATTAAAAATAATTTATAAATTGAATAGATTAATTCATCAATTCAATCTTGGATTCGATTTTTAAAAAAAAAAAACAAAAAAAATGGATCATATGGCTATGTTTCGTGGACCTTTCTTTTTGTGTTTGTATCTGGGCCTGGTTTTTTTTGTTTTCCTAATCAAGTAAAAAATGGACCAACCAACCGATATGAAATTATAAGGCTGCCGAGTCAGGAAGCACTTATCAACACTGGAGATATATCTGTTGTGGTCGACTGACTGTTGAAATTATTTGAGCTTTGTACTTGAGGAAGGTGGGGTTGGGTGTTGGGTTGGGCAATAGCCGTATAGTATTTTTTTCAACAAAAAATATCTATTTTAATTAAAAATAAAATCCTTAATAATTTTTATTTCATTTATTAATACTATATAAATGAAAATAGTGCAATAATTAAAATATTTATGATATAAAATAACTTATATAAACATATATTAATATATATAATTTTTATTTCATTTGTTTATACTATAGCAATAACGACAGTTTATATATATATATAAAGATGGATTAGTGGATTAGCAGACAAAATAGTAAACAAAATCATATTTATACTATTATTGTTGTTATTGCTACAGTCGCAACATATATATTTTATTAAGAATAATGTCACGTTATATCGACTTAAGAAATACCATGTATATATGGCAGACAATCTATAGAGCAAACAAAATCTAAAAACGCAAACTCAAGAGGAGGCAAAATCTCTCTTTATAATATACTTTAGATTTCATTTAATTTGATAGGGCTGTGATTATTTTAATTAGGAAAAGCTGGCGTGGGACCAAAGAAAGACAGGATTTTGATTTTGTTTAGATAGAAAGTTTATTATATATTATATATTAATAATAATAAAAAAAGAATGAGATAGTGTAGATATACTCTCCAAGTTTGACCTAAATGATTGTGTAATTCACCAAGATTTTTGGATCCTTAGTTCGAATCCAACCTCTCCAATGGTCCTATGACCAAAAAAAAAACAAGATATAGTGTAGGGTGGTTAGCCAGATTGCCTTACTTATCTTAAAGAAACACAACCTTAGAAACCTATGAGCAAGTAATGACTATTTATTTATGTATGAGTGATTTCCATGCATTACTAAACTACAGTGTTTCTTGAAGTGATGAAATATGACCAACTCGTTGCAAATAAAGTTTGGAAGGTCAACTTTCTTGCAATAAGTATAATTTTGCAGTAAACATATGGGCTATTTTCAAATTAGGAAATTCTTGCCTACATAAATATATATAGGCTAATATTCATATGAGGTGAGATTCATTATACACATAAGACATATATGTCTGAAATTCACCTATATGTGACTATTGGTGTACATATATTTAGGTTAGGTGTATGCTTGAATTATCTTGTAACATTAATTAATGTGTTTGTGTGTGAGTATCTTCTTATTGGATAATTTTGGGCATCGATTTATATTAAAAAGGTATTAGCTGAAAAAAATATATTAATTGAGATAGAAATTGATAATAAATTAATCTTTTTTTAATTCTTAAAATTTTAATACACAAACTTTCTATTTTTTTCACCAGTAGACTCAAGACAAATTTGGGTACGTTTGATGTTGATAGGGCAATTAAATGGTCACCTGAACCTAAAAGATTCCACATCATATATTATACATAAAACGATAAATTGCATAAAAAAAACATAAACTTTCAATTTCTTATCAATTAATCCTGTTCTTTAATTCTTAAAATTTAAATACCCGAACTTTCAACTTACATATGTGTTATATGTAAATTTCAGGTCTAATGATTCAAAAAATCTAAAAGCATGCACGTATTTGTAATTATAGCTTAAACTTATAAACTTTGAAATTGAGAACTATTTTTGAATTTTAGTAATAATTATAGTGTAATTACAAAATTAAGAGAAAATGAATGTGCTTATTATCCATTTATTAATTTATTTTTTATCAATTAAGTATCAATTATAGCTTAATTATTATTTAATTAATTAAATATCAATTAATTATAGCCTAATAAATATTTTTTTTCTCCTAAATCTGTAATTAGACTATAATTATTACTAAAATGATGTGGACACCTGAACCTAAAAAATTTCCACATAAGATATAATACGTAAGAGGATAAATTGCATAAAAAATTTTTAACTTTCAATTTTATATCAAATTAATCTCACTCTTTTAATTCTTAAAATTTAAATATACGAACTTTCAACTATATATATATATATAGAAAATTTACAAGTTTCCAAGCCCTCCTCACAAATTCATTCGCAAATAACAATGAATTATAACCAACAAGCCATTATTTTTATTTAATATTTGTATGATTTTTATCTCAAAATTTTAAACTAATGTTCAAATTTATTATTCATTAATTTTTTTAAGAAATGAAAAATTTTTTCACTTGTAAAAATTAAGAATCTTGATTATTTAAATATCTAATAAATAATTTATATATTTCATTCCTACATAGATTTAGTAGATTTTAATATTAGTTTTATAAAAGTAAACATTAATTTACTTTAATATAATATAAAATACTACATGTCTCTTAAATTATTCAATAAAAAATTATTTTATAAATAATTATCAATTTATTTGACAATATATAATTTATAAAAAAAAAAAAAGTAAATTGATGAAATTGTTAAAATAATTTTGTACATATTAAAGTCAATTAATAAAAATATCTTGATAAATTTATGTCTTAAAAATTAATAATAAAATATGAAATTAGTTAAAATCTTTAAATAATAAAATGTGAAATTTAGGCTTAATGATTCAAAAATCTAAAAGTATACGCGTGTTTGTAATTATAGTCTAAACTTATAAACTTTGAAATTGAGACCTATTTTGAATTTTAGTAATAATTATAGTCAAATTATAAAATTAAGAGAAAATGAGTGTGCTTATTATCTATTAATTAATTATTTTTTTATCAATTAAGTATCAATTATAGCTTAATTATCATTTAATAAACATATTTCTTTTCTCCTAAATGTGTAATTAGACTATAATTATTACTAAAATTTAAAAATAGATCTCAATTGTAAAGTTTATAAGTTTGGGTTATAATTGCAAATGCACTCATGCTTTTGGATTTTTGAATCATTAGGTAAATTTCACATTTTATTATTAATTTTGAAGACATAAATTTATCAAATATTTTTATTAATTGACTTTAATAAGTACAAAATTATTTTAAGAATTTCATCGATTCACTTTTATATATTGTCAAATAAATTGATAATTATTTATAAAATAATTTTTTATTGAATAATTTAAGAGACATATAGTATTTTATATTATATTGAAGTAAATGAATGTTTTTTTTATAAAATTAATATTAAAATCTACTAAATCTATGTAGGAAAGAAATTTATAAATTATTTAAATAATCAAGATTCTTACTTTTTACATGTGAAAAAGTTTTTCATTTCTTAAAAAAATTAATGAATAATAAATATGAGTTTAAAATTTTGAGAAAAAAATCATATAAATATTAAATAAACATAATGACTTGTTCGTTATAATTTATTGTTATTCGCTAATGAATTTGTGAGGGGGCCAGGGGAAATGTAAACTTTATATATATATATATATATATATATATATATATTTATATATATATATATATTTATATATATATATATATAATTATAATAGTTATATATGATGAAATATATTATATACAGGATATATTTATATATAATAGTT
>CATIWR010058772.1:0-13625 GCA_949677035.1 Omphalea diandra | reverse complement strand
TTTTTTTTTATCATTAAACTATGTGCAATAAATTATAATTTTAGCATAAATGAAAAAATGATAGATCATATGGACTCATGCATCAAAACCACTTCCCATACATTCCTCATCTCCACCAATTTTTGGTGGATCAACTATATCATCATCATAAGATTACAATTTCCATTTCAGATTAGATAATAAAAATGCGGCAGAATTGTTTAGTAGATTGACATCCCACTAGAACATTTGAAATGTTAGAACTTCTTATTGGGATTTTATGCCTTTGCTTTTATATTAAGTGACCTATTTTGAATTTTTTTAAATTTTCTTTTTATGTTTTTTTTGGCCCCTTACATGTATTAAAAAAAGGAAAAAACTTTCCTATACTTGAAATTTTGGAAAAATTAAAAATGTGAATCTTAATATTTCTCTTTTAAAAAACTCTCTTATGTATGCTTATTGTTTATCTTATTAAATTTATAAATTATTCGAAGTAATTGAATCATATGAAATATATTGCAAAATATCATAAAAAAAATTGATTCATATATTAAAATTCAATTTCCATTAATCAATTTGAATAAAAATGAGGAGTATGTGTTGAGCAACTGCTATGCAAGATTTAGGCAACTGACTTTGACCCTTTTCAAGACGTTCAAAAAAAAAAAAAAAAAAGGAAGTAGTATTAAAGAATTCTAAGCTTTTGGATCTATCAACACAATGTGATATTGGGTAAACAAACTCATTAGCAAATACACATTTTCGTCTATTCCACTCAATTTAAAGTTCTCATAATTTCATGCCATATTGATATCAACAACTTTAATTAAGATAATTAATGATACACAGTCATGTTTATGTAATCATGTGTTAGATGAATTTTATGCAATGATCTTTTAAAATGTGAGGTGCTTAAATTAATCGCACCCCTCTAACAAGAAATATTGTATTATATATATATATATATATAGACATAGACACACGCATTTAAAATTATTTTCATTATGTTTATATTAAGCAAAATTTTGAGATATTACATTAATGGAGTTAGGTATGTAAAATAAAAATCCAAATATAGAACTTTCTAGAAATATTTCTGAATTTTTTTTCTATCAAATAAAGCCTTATAAATTGAGATAAGTTATTATAATTTCATTGATAAATATAAAATGGATGTTTGTAAAAAAAATATATATATATATATATATATGTTTAGAAGTTCATTATATATTACTTCTTCTATTACATAATAAATATAGTTTAAAATTTTTGTACATATATTAAAAATTGTATTTAATAGATGTTATTGCAAAAATAAAAAACTATGTTACCATTAATTTAATTATTTTTCATAAATTATTGTGCACTCTATAAAGAAATAATTATTATGAAAAAGAAAATTGATAAAATTAGAAAAAAATAATTAGTATTCATAGATAATTGTAAAATATTATGTATTATAGAATAAAATTTTTTTCCGAAAAATAACATCTAATTTGAAAAGAAAGGAGTAATACTTTCAAAATTTGCACAAACACAATAAAAGAGGTCCAAATTCTAAAACTTTTGTTGTAAAAGGAGGGTTTGAATAAACATATATTTGATCATCTACTCCTACACCCTCAACCTTCATGTATTGCATATTGTTGCTGCCAAATTTTGAAATTGGACTTGAATATGATTTAAACCAACGTAATCTATTGTGGGGTACAATCTCAAAATAAAAGTTTTTTTTTATGTAACTTGAAAGTTACTATTAAAAAATAATGGGTGAATTTTATAATAACAAATTTTATAACATCGTCAAATAATGTGGTATAATTTAATGGTGAATAATGATTTTTATTTAATTCAACTGTATTTAATCTTATCTAATCTAATTGTGAATAATAATTTTTATATAATTCAATAGTGAATTATTAATTATAATATTATAATATAATAACGTAAATAATACTATAATGATATAGCTTCGGAATTATTAGTGCATCCACTTGTCCTTTTTCTTTTTGGGCCTTTGCAATTTCAGTGCTAACTATGGGTATATTGTCCAGCGTAGCGGCCCTTAACCCGCAATCCATTGATGTGCTCAATAACTACAAAAGAAAATAACAGAAGCCCATAACCCTATCGCAAACTGCAGAGCTATACAAGCATTCATTGGGCTTAGTCATGGGTTAGGCCTACCTCAACCCAAAAAGATTATCAATGATTGAATATCAAATTCATTGAATAATTTCACAAATTTATTTAAGAAGACCGACACCATAAAATGTCTAGTACACCACCATGTTTATATTATGCCTATTGGATGCATCATGAATCCGGACATGTTTATTATGCCCATTGAATTTTATACATAAATCAATAATTTCCGTAAATTCATAAAATCATTTAAAATCACATTTTCATTGTAAAACTTAAAATTTATGTATATAAATCACTTGTTTTTTCATCTATTCAATAGTTAACAATCTATTCAATAGTTAACAATCTATCTCTAGTCTATAAAGTTTCATTTGACGTGTTAATTATGCCTAAATAGATAAATTATAATAAACAAATAAATATGACTTCGAATAGTGAAAAAAAAAATCAGTTTTTTCTTATAATTTTTTGTTCAATCTGTTAGAATGCTGTAAGAATATAAATTTATTAAGTTTAGTTGAAATTATCCTATTTCAACTAATCCGTAAATCCTTCACTATGTAAATAAATAAAATAAATTTAATTGTTATTAACTTTTTAGATTGATAGAGTTTAACAAATCTAAACTCAAATAGATTGCAACTTATATGCATTAACATCATTTTTAATTATCTCAGTTAAGCTGCAAAATTGATGAATTGACATGGGCGAGAGCTTAGGGAGAAAGGTCAGTGAGCTAGCAATTACATCATATACCACATATACTATACAATAGATGATGAATTTAATCTATAAGTTTAAGGAACAAATATATATATATATATAACCATTAAACTAAATAAGCATTAAGCTAAATTATTATCATCATTTATCAAGTTCTGCAGATTGCGTTTTCATTTGGTGCAATAGAAATATTTAAAGAGGAGAGAATTGTCGTGATTAAGTCCTTAATTCTTTCGTGTTATGATATAAATATTAGATAATAATGATTATACATTAATTAGAAGGACAAATTTATATTCCAAAAGTGGCAACTCCTTTTATTTTTATTTTTATTTTTATCAACAATGTGATAAACAACGTCAATAAAAAATCGACATTGTGGTAGCTAGCAATTGTACTTCGGTTATTCTGTTGTTTTCGAGCTGTAAAGCTCATCATTGATCAAAGGAAACAAAACACACAAAACAAAAAAGGCACACCCCACTATAGGATTGCGTAGTCCAATATTTTTCTAATAATTGAAGCAGTCATAAATTTCACTTATCATTTATTCATTTTGTTTTTTTTTCTTTTAAAAAACCAACAATTTAATAGTTAAATGATAAAATATTTATATTTAGAGATAATAATTTATAATTCGATCTGAATTCATTTAAAAATAATATCATTCGAAATTGAAAGTGATTCTAGATTGATCCAAAATCAATATGACTTAAATATGATTTTATCTAAAGTTAATCCAATCTAACCCGTGAGCTATCTCATATTGATTCGACCTCCGTTTGACTAATAAATCAATTTAATTTAGATTACTAAAAATCAGAGAAATCATTTTTTATAAAAATTCAAATTTAACGATGATTCAATTCAGGAATGATATGAATTTCTTTTTCATACATTAACTTGATAATCTAATTCGATTCAAATTTATTTAAAAAAATATGATACAAATTAATTTTACTTAAATCTGCACAATCTGATCTATTTGCTACCATTTATATGCTAGTTAAAAATTATAGACTGAAATTATGTAAAACAAATTAATATTTAATATGATAATCGAGTCTCATATGTGGCAATTTAAACCTATGAGCTGGATCAGAGTATTTTTCACGTGGTATCAAATTTGACTTTACACCCTAATTGAGTGTTTTCGCAATTTGCAAGCCAAAAAAAAAAAAAAAAAAATTCTTTCAATGAAAAACAAGTCAACAGTTATATGATTAGATTTTTGTTAAAACTGATAGATTTTATTAAATAACTATATTTTTACAAATAGTGATAAAGTTTATAAATGAAATCAAATCAATCGATGAGTAAATTTCAATTTTACAGTTACATGCATCTCTTAGTCAA
Organism: Omphalea diandra; assembly: GCA_949677035.1. Classification (NCBI taxonomy): domain Eukaryota; kingdom Viridiplantae; phylum Streptophyta; class Magnoliopsida; order Malpighiales; family Euphorbiaceae; genus Omphalea; species Omphalea diandra. The sequence continues at coordinate 9,416 of CATIWR010058772.1, read as the reverse complement.
AAGCACCCAATTAAAATGTCGATTATTTTTGTATTAATTGTATGCATCAATTGCTACAAGCGTAGAGCTCCTACAGGATAAGTATTTTTTTTTTAAAAAATAATTATTAAAGTTGTCTCTAAAATTATAAAATTTGAATTTAAATCAAATTAAAAAGTGATAATCTCTCTTTTGGGGCGGAGAGGTCATTGTTATGTATTCCTCTTATCCCAAATTATATGTTGTTTTAGGAATAAATTTTAATCTCATAATATTTGATGTTTTACAATGATTTATAAATATTAATTAAATTTTTTTAACTCTACTTTTACTCTTTTTCATAATAATTATTATTTTTATAGTAGATAAATAATTTATAAAAATAAATAATTAAAGATAATATAATTTTGTATTTATATAATAATATATATTAAATATAATCTTAAATATAAATAAAAAACCTTAATGTTTTGAAATTTTATGTGCATATAGAAAATTCTAGCATGCATGCATGCATGTTTGTCTTGATATAAAATTCACTTTATTTGTTGCTCTCCAAGTCCCTAGCAAATGAAACATGTTTGACGAAATAATCTGTCAGGAACAAAGACGTCCTTTGAGGAATAACTTCATTTGTACTTATTAGACGTGTGAGACTTGAGGTGCATTTCATTTTCCTCTCTTCTTGAATTCTCATTTTTTATAAAATTAAATAATAGTTTTTTCTGATAATTAAACTCTTTCAAATGATGGAATTTTCTTTTTTGAATCATTTAGTCCTAAAGAGACAATTAATTAGCAAATTATATGCGGGTAAGTTTTTTCCTCTATATAACTAGCTCCTTTTTTGGTTGGTTGGAAGCTTGATTTGGACCAATTCATAATCAATGATTGATGTATTACTTAATTGGATGGTAAAAGTAAAATTATTTAATTAGAGGAGTGGCTACTAATATTCTAATATCACTAAAAGCAATTCATTATCAATATATACAATAATGAAAATAATTATGATGATAGTGGTGATGATAATAATAATAGGACTAACTATACTAATAACAATATTAAAAGTGACAAAAATATAATTCTGCCAACAAACATAATTAAGGTTTGTTGTCTCTGAAGATACAATTGAGATCATAAAAATGCTAATAACAAGCTACAAACAACAAAATCTTCCCTTTCAAGTGAGGCTAATTTAGACCAATAATTGGGATTTGGGGGTCTAAAACTCAGACTAATTATAAGACAAAATGTACAAATTTTCAGTTGAATGTTGCTAGTTGTAGAATATAAAATCTCTCACTCATCAGAAGTCTCCAGCACTATAGCTAAGAATACTAAACACTCAAATGGGCAAGAAACTGACACAAATATTAATATATGAGGCAAAATATCTAAAAGAGGCGTGGAAAATCTAATAATTAGCAAAATAATGGAGACCATTTGATCAAACGTTTGATACAGAGTTGTGTTTTTCTGATGTATCATGTGCTAGCAGATATAAAATGAATGCATTCTGCCTCCTGGTCGGTGTCCATCAACCTTCTCTATTCTCGCACCGCACGAGGGAAGAAGGTTATTGGGTGCTTTCATGACTTCTTTAATTGTTTTAATTATCTTTAGATGGACAAATATATAAGTTGAGCTTAATCTTTTAGCGAATGATCATTTTAACACTTTATCTTTAATTTTGATCAATTTAATAGTTTAATTTTTATTTTTAATCTATTACGCTATTATAATTTCTTTAAAATCAATTAAACACAAATTGCTAATGTCAGCAATCGCATTTGTGAACAACGCATAGTAAAGAAAGTGAAAACATTCATATAATTAAAATTTTATTTTAATAGGACTAAAATAATCTTATTTTTTACTTTATTTACTTTTCTTCTTTCCTTAGCGGAAGAATTAGATTTATTCCCTCACCAAAACAAAAACCTTGTCTCCTAATCTCAACCTTTGCATCAAATTTTGATTGATTGCTTGCTAATTTTCAATCTCATCATTTTTTCTCACTAGTATTGGATCCATTGTTTGGGTTTCTCTCATTGCTCAGCGGTGTTGTCCAAAGCTACAGTTATCATCGCACTTGTTGTTTCTGTGCGCATTGAAGGATCACACCAGTTGCGGAGGAGTAATGACCAATCAACCCAAACTAATATATACTAGAGCAATGACGAAATCACATTAGTTGTGGCTCCTGACATGACAACTAGGTGAGATCTCATGAGTAATGGTTCCAAAAGCGATAAAAAGGCAACAACGAGCAGAGAAAAATTGAAACGTCAACAATATTTGCCTTTAGTTTGGTTCTTTTTAATCTTTCATTCTCCTTTTGTTTAGAATAATGGAAGACCAGTCCCAGCCAAAATGAAAATTTTAAAAAATTTTATATTTTAATTTTTGTATTGATGTTTGTATTTTGAGAAAAAAAAAAAAAACACAACTCAATTTTTTGGGTTTCAACTGGAAACAATCAAATCAATTGAAATTTTCACAATTTCCTTTCATTCCTTAAATTCATAGCCAAAGATGAAGAAAGATGTGATGGTAGTGAAGGAACACGAGATAGAGTTTATTGTTGTAGGAGTGTTTCATCTTGATTTTAATTTTGATTTCTAGGATCTATAACGGGATCTTTTAGATTTGCTTTATTTAGCAATTATTATGAGTTATTTTCTTGATTATTCAAGTATATGGGTATTCGTCATTTTGTTGTGTTGCTACTAAGAGCTTTCTGCATTGCTATGTAATTAATTTTGTTACATTATTTTTTCTTCTTTTTCATATAGATTTAGTAAATTGAATTCATTTAGTAGAAGCATAATATACGAAAAAAAAAAAACGTAAAAGATAAGAGTATTTTAGTCAGTTAAGTGATAATGTTTTTGAAATGGGCGTGTGCTTTTCACATTAATTTTGTTTATCAAATGAATGTTTAATTGGTAAAAAAATAAAAATTTAAATGTCAAATATATCATAATTAAAGATAAGGTGTTAAAGTGACTTTTTCACAAAAAGATAAAGGGGCAATTTATGCATTTGGCAATCTTTAGATTATAGGCATGTAGTAATTTCCTATTAATAACTACGCTTTAACTACCTTTGAGAATTGAGAGTTTACTAATCTAAGCATGCGATTGTTTCACATTGTGATGACGAAAGTGGACCACTAATTGTTAATTACTATGTATTCATGATAACAATATGATGGTGATGGTGTAATGACCACAGATTTTTTTTTTTTTTTAAATTAGCTAGTTGTATTACGATGTTTTGAGATAGCTATGCAGTACATGAATCATATAAGAATTAAATTCATTGCCTTTTCTTACGTTGAGGAGACACATCAAAGTTTTAGCTCTTGAACCGTCCTTTCGTTTTTTTTAACCCCTAAGTTAGAACGGAGGGGATCAAAGTCGAGACTTAAAATCGGGAAATGGTGTACAAACTAGCGGAACTGAAAACTAAAGTGTAGCTTTTGAGCCATCCTTTGTGACAATATTTGAGAGCAAAATGAATGTGACTAAATTAATTGAACCTTCAGAATTTGCTCAAGTACCAGGGAAATTTTCTTCTATGAAGATTTCTTGACCCATTAATTCTGAATTCACTGGATAAGTGAAACCTAATAAATATATAATTTAATACAAGTATATTCCTGGTCATTATTAAAGGTGACGATTTTTTATCCGAACTCTATAAAAAACTTGAAATGATTCAAAAAATTTTGAATCAAATCAATTCACCTGAATTTTACCTATTTTATATTATTAAAATATTTAAAATTTATTTAAAATTGAAATTATATTTGTTAGTTAAAAAGTCAAAATTATGAGTGACTTAACAAAAAACTAAAAATCACTTGAATAATTTTTTTCATATTTTGATTCCAGACATTCAGAAATAATCCATCTAAAGTCCACTCAAAGAAAGATGTGATTAGCTAAATTTTTCAATGAGGCGGAACAGGATGTTTCTAATGTTTTGCATCATGTTTGAATAAAAGCACTTCTTTCCTCAAGAAAAAAAAAAAAGGAAAAGAAAGAAAGAAAGAAAGATATAATTCAAAAACAATCCAATATGATCCTGTCCATTTGGCACTTGTAACCGTTACAAAACAGCCAATAAAAGATGAATTGTTATCTTATCTTGTAGGTTATTGAAACGTAACTAATTAGAATGACTTGAATTGAACAAGTAAAATGACTAGTATTCAAAGTGACATATATGATAAGAGAATTCAAATAAAAGAAAAAGTTGGCATATATCCATTTGGAGTGAATTCTCAAGTCCAATTAATTAATATAAGAAAAGATAAAAAAAAAAAAAAATTAAAACATATAAAGCACAAACGTGACGGGTAACTTACACATTCATGTCAAAAACTTGTACGGTTTTACCTATTCACATACATCATAGTCGATGTTCAATGTCTTGCTTTGCAACGAAAAATTTATCCTATAAAAAACCCAAAAAAAGCTACATATGGTGAGTTATCTTCCAACTTTATACAGAATCTAAGAAGATTGTCTTTTGAACTTTGCACACAACTCTCTTTAACAAGACTGGTACAAAAAATGTGGACTATGATTGGCATTGCATAGCAATTAGCAAGAAGAAAAGATAGAATGAAAGCATAGAATAGACAAAGAAGCGAAGCCCTAACGGACAAAACAATAGAGACATGGACAAAGAAGGGGAAAAAAAAAAGACTAAATTTAATTGAACGTTGTTTGGTAGAACAGTATTTCTCAGTAGTGTCTCCACGCCCACTTCTCTTCTCCACAGAAGACCCATTCTTCATCGGGTCCCATTCTTCCTAACCCATACGCTTCTTTTACTTTTTCGTTGCCTTATTCTTGTGGGTATTCACCAGTTTATTTGACATTAATGTATAGAAACTACGGTGAAGAACAATTCATTATAATATTGATTAGAACGACAAGACATTCAAATAAACTTCATGTATCTTAATTATCAAAAATTCCAGGAAAGCCCTTAATATCAATTTCAACACTGATTCGTTAAGGAACTTTAAAATATTTTATTTGTAGAAAATGTGAGACAAATATAATTAAAGATTTTGAGAATTTTACGATATCTTGATTGGTATAATTTTTAAATATTTAAATAATAATGTTATTAATGTGTAATTATTTATCGCTTTAAATAATTTTTATTTGTAATAAAATTATTACAAGTAATTAATACTACTCATATATATATATATATATATATATATTTATTTATTTATTTTCCCATTTCTCAACCCTCTGTTAGCAAGTTTCTGTCATTGGAAATATATTTATGGTAGGTTAAGGCTCACTATAAATGGAGCGTATCCTCCCTTAACTCTCCCTACAAAAACCCAATCACATTATTCTCCTCTTTCTCATTCCTCTCTCTCTTTCTTGGTCTCTCTTTGTATCTTCTTCTCTCTTGGATTTATTATATTTCTCTCTGAACATTTCTTTAATAATGTTAGATGAAAGTAGCTGCAACTCCTTTTCATCTCCACCACCATCACAGTCTTTGCCTCCCACCTCCACCACCACCACCAGCAAGGCCAAAGCTCAAGACCCAGTAGAAGAAAAAGGATCCAAAAGAGCAAGAGATAGTAAGCACCCAGTCTACAGAGGGGTCAGGAAGAGAAGCTGGGGAAAATGGGTGTCTGAAATCCGCGAACCCCGAAAAAAATCCCGTATATGGCTTGGAACATTCCCCACCGCCGAAATGGCGGCGCGTGCCCATGACGTCGCGGCCATGAGCATTAAAGGAAACGCGGCCATTCTGAATTTTCCAGAACTCATAGAGTCACTACCTAGGCCAGTGTCGTTAATGCCGCGTGACATTCAGGCTGCGGCTGCTAAGGCTGCTTCAATGGTTGAGTCATCCTCACCGTCATCATCCTCATTGTCCTCCTTATCGTCATCATCAGAGTCATCATCATCCTCCTCGGTTTCAGTTGTGTCGGATGATATGTCAGAATCCGAGGAATTGAGTGAAATCGTTGAGTTGCCTAATATAGAAGGGAGTCTTGACTGGCCTGAGCTGCGTACCGAGTTTATGTTGTTTGACGCGGTTGATGGGTGGGTTTATCCACCACATGTGGACATGTGTGGGGAATTTATTGATCCGTTGTTGGGATTGGAGAGTTTGATTTCCAGCAACTTTGGAGCTTCAGTTTGGCGTTAATCACTTAATTTGGTTTGCTTAATTTAATTTAATATTTTTTTTACTTTATTAGGTTAATTACAGGGATATTAGCTTTTAACAAGATGCCAATTTGTTTGGTTACTTCTTCCGACTGCTCACTACTGCTGCTGCTGCTGTAATATGCTTTAAATATCTAAAGCCATTATGGTATATACATACACCAAAATTAAATTGTTTTTAGATACTTGTAATAATAAATACTACTTATTTGAGAGGTCTTTCTTTAATTTTTATTAAGTCACCACATCATTTTTTATTTCGTCAATTATTATTACTATAAGACCAAATTGCTATGGAATAAATGTATATGCTCATCTTCCAACTTTTTTATAATATAATATTATCAATTTGTCTCTATCATTGTTTAATAGTGATAGGGTATCTAACTATCTATAATAATTATTATTTTTCATGTATTTAGACCAAAAAAATGTATATAAAAAATGGTTGCTTGAATAAATTTCTATTTTTAATTATAAGTCAAGAAATACTATTTTATATATGATTACTATTTTTTTATTATTATATAAAATCGAGACACTTCGTAGTGAATCACCCAATATAGATTAATGTTAATTAACCAATAGAAGAGTTTCTTACAGTTGAAAAAAGTTTTTCGGCCTACATGTACTTCACCTAAGTCGTGATATTAGATTATATGTATATATATACTCTGTTACAACTTGTAGCTTTCAGTAAGACTTGAATAACTATAGACTATCGTATAAATTGTGACAAACAAATCATTTAAGCAAGGTTAGAGATATCTCCTAGTAATGGCCAGCTAGAAGAATATTACAATCATGTCATAATAATGGCTTATTTATTTCTGTGGTAATCAATTCATAGTTGAAAAAGAAACCCTTTCTTTTTCTTTCGTTTTTGTTTTCTTCTTTAACTTTTTTTTTTTGTCATACTGACGTAATATTTTCATGAAAAAATTTACTGTTTTCCTTTCAGTAATGATCATTGTATTCTCTTAAAAATAATACTCTGCTCATGTTATAGGCTATGATGCGAATTTAGATTTTTTATATTATTTTTTTTCACTTTATGCAAAAATTGATGATATATTTTATCTAATGATGGTATGTATAATTATCTTAAGTGCTTGATTATATATATAATCATAAGTAATTAAAACTTAAGGAGTACAGTTGCATCATTTTTGTCTGTAATAATTAATTATATTGGTTGCACCTCCAGCAAGCATCCAATACATATATAAAATGCTTACGCACATACGTGCAGATGAGTGTATTTCAGAACGTACAGTAGAGGGTTGCCATCAATGGTCACCACTACCACAAATTTGAAGAAGAAAATTACTAAAAATTGTACCGTTAGACAAGGATTGGAACTTGTGGATAATGACATAAGCGGAATGTACCGTTACGATTTCTTTTTAATTTTTTATTTTCCAATTTCATTGACTTTGATGTATGCGTCGAGTGTCTGTGTATGGACATTACATGGGACAAATTTACCTTTGTTGCGAACTGCGAGGCGTTTGTCTAGACAGCATCATACTCTAATTTTTATCAGCGTTTTGGAAACTCATTCAATTAAAATTTAAAGTACTAATTAATTTTTAAAATTATTTTTTGTTTTTATTATTATTAAATATATTTTTAAAATTTTTATTTTTAAAATTTATTTATTATTAAATTAATTGAATCAATTGTTTCGAAAGTTAATCATTTAATAGATTTGTTCATTTTAATTTTCTTATAAAATCAACACGTAAATTTCATCAATTATTATTTAATTACTTAATATTATAGGGATTTAATTAACCAGGCAAGAACATACAATTTATTTTGTGTTGTATTATTTAATGGAAAATTTTATTTAAATATATTATATTGATTTAAAGATATAATCTTAAAATCGCTTGATAAAAATTTTGATTTAAATTAACATATAAATTTATCAAAAGATATCATGACTAGATATTATTAAAAAAAAAAATAAAGATCGAAAAGTAAATTTAAAAAGGGAAGAAACATATTAAATGCTCTTGTTCAACATATGGAAAGATTGACATATAAGATGCAAGTGCTACTCCATTTCCTGTAACATATATGCTATTTATTTAACACCTCACTTTTTGAATGGATAGATGATCTCCATATCTTTATCATTGTGTACAGTCAATTGAAGGATAGTGATAAATCTGTCGTTAGCTATGAATTATTTGAAGTGAAATGAAATTTCCATTCAAGTGAATGTTTGAGAAATTGGCGTTTTATTTCAAATAGTATACCTGTGTTGCCTGCTTTCTATTTCTAGTTCTTAAATACATTTGATGGTGGGAATTTTTCGTTTAATTATTCCTGCAATATAAAGGGTTCATTAGTTGGATGCTGCTTCTTAAAAGACCCTTATTGCCTTACTAACACTAACTTATAACTTCTGACTCGTAGTGATCTCTATGTTATCTAACCACTCGACATATGCCAAAAAAAAAAAATTTCTACTTACTAGTTTTAATGTTCCTGATATAGATATATATATAATATGAATAAAGAATTAATAAATTAACAAATCAAAATGTTGATGTGGTAAAATTTCTTTGAATTTAACTTTGTTTAAATTCACATGGCAAGACATTTTTAAAAGTTGATTTATTCATTCATTGATTTGTAACATTTTATGCATTAATTAATCCTATGATTCATTGATTCATCATTTTTCTAATTTTTTAAAAATTTAATTTCTTATCATGTATTAATGACAACTAATGTTAAAGTAATTATAAAACATTTAATTTTTATAGTTATTGTAAGATCAATTATAACCCTTTTAATTTTAGTATTAAGAATTAATTTTAATTTATATATGAAATAAATTTTAATTTTAATATATGATATAAAAAATTTTCATATAAGATGCAATTTTTTAAAATCACTTACTTTTAAAATATTTTTCAATTTTAAATAAATACAATTATATGAAATCTATTATACATAATAAAGTTGAGGCAATGATAAACCCTCATATATTAATTACCATATGATACTTTCTCATTTTGATATGTTTTTTATACAACTTTAAAGTATTTTCACACTTATATATATATATATATATATATATATATATATATATATATATATATTAACTTTATTGATATAATTTATTTAAATTTAATTTAAATATAGATAAATTTAATTAGAAGTATAAAATAAAAAATTTAATTATTAAATTTTTAA
>CATIWR010058770.1:0-12031 GCA_949677035.1 Omphalea diandra | reverse complement strand
TTTTTACTTTGGATCAATCTAGGTTGTCAAAATCAAAAAGGGGGAGATTGTTGGACTAGGATAGTTAATCCTAAGTTTAGAACCTCTTTTGATTTTGACAAAGGAGATTGATCATTACTAATATTTTTATTAAGTGTTGATTTTGTAGAAAAATAAGTCTCTCAAGTTAAGGTCCAATTATCACAGTAGAATTCGCGGTCTGAGTCGCGCCGGAGTCCAGACCGCAATTTCTAAAGAACTCCAAATGAGAATCAATTCCACAATCGGAGCTTGACAAGTGTCTTAGGAAGCCGTTGGAAGTCAAAAATCGCGAAGGCTACATGTTGGTAGGGACTGCGATTTGAGAAGTAAAAATTGCAAATTTTGACAGACTGATTCTCGGTTAGAATCGCGGTCTACACAAATGAATTAGCGACCGGGACTTATGCTAGCTCAAAAAACACAACGACTATATTTTCCTAAAGCACTATTGAAAACTAGTCATTATAAACTAGCCGTTATAAAACTAGTCATTAGTTTTTTTGGTAGAATTTGAGTATAAATACTCCACCAAACATTAATAGCATAGGTTAAGAATTTTATTACAAGTGAAAAAGTTGTCAATCATTTGCTACTCATTTTCTTTTAATTCTTGTAAGATTGAAAGTGTTGAGTATGAGTATTAAACACCACATTGTAAAGGTTGTAGTGTGAGCCTGTTAAAACACTATAGAGAGGTTGTTGTGTGAGCCTTAAAACACATAGGTTATGTGCGAGCCATAAAACACATATTGTGATAGGTTTTAGTGTGAGCCTTGAAAACACTTGTAAAAAGTTTTTTATGTGAGCCTGTAAAACACAAGTTGCAAGGTTTAATGTGAGCTTGTAAAACACTAGTGATTGAGTGAAATACCCAATTGGTGAATTGAGGAGTGGACGTAGGGTTGGTTAATACCCGAACCACTATAAAACTCTTGTATTCATTTTTCTTCTACCCTTTCTCTAATCTTTCATTCTTGTGTGTTTCCTCCAAAATTAAAAGTTTAAATTTCCCACCAATTCAACTCCTCTTTTTGGTGCACTAGGGACAACAATTAACTATAGCAAATGTTAAGAAATTTAAAATAATTAATCTAATAAAATATAAAATTCACTTTTTGATCTTATTCTTTTGTATTAATCTAAAAATGACTTTTTCATGTCAAAAAAAACTTTTTAATTTAATAAAATAAATGTGAAGAAAAATTTAATATAATATTATAAATAAAAGATGATTTTATTAAATATGGGGAGATTAGATTAATGGACCCTTAGAAAAAGACGGAAAGGGACAGTAGAACTATTATTAACGCGTAATGTTAAAAGTAAAACCAAGGGCAGAAAGCAAATTTATTAAACATTGGAAAAAAAAAAAAAAAGAGGCAAAGGGACAATAGAGCCGGAGGCGGCACGACTCAAGAGTAGCCGCTAGAAACAAAAAAGAAAAGAATGGGGACAGATTTAGGCTAAAGTGAAATTATTATTTTAATTGGAATTTTGCATATATTTATTTATTACTTTTGAGTTTTATTTGGTGCGTTAATTTTATTTTACTTTTTATAAATTTTTATTTATTAATAAATTTATGATTATGATGACGGTGATAAAGATGAAAATGAAAATAGATGTTAATGATTTAAAGGAGATAAATTTAATTTTATAATTTTAAGATATATTTTTTAATTTTATTTAATTGATTAACTGTGAAAGTAATAAAATGATGGCATAATGTAATATAAAACTAATATATAAAAGTGAAAGAGAGGTAGTGTATTATGACAAAATCAATGAGGTTTACAGTTATTATTTGGTAATAAAATTAGTATTTTTTTAGGTTTATTGGTAAAAAAATTTTAATTCGTGTTTTAATAATTATATTAAATTCTTTTAATTTTGATAAATTTAGTTTATTTTATAAAAATTTTAGCAATTATGATCAATTTGAGATTTTGATTGAAATTAGATGAGGTTATTCATGATATATAATGCATATCAGATTGAATTTTAAATTTAATAAAACTTATTAAATATATTTTTTAAAAAAATTCAATTTTAGATAGATGATATTTCAAAGATTATGTTATCTAATTTTAATCAAAATCTCAAATTAATTATAATTGTCAAAATCTTTGTAAAATTTATTAAATTTATCAAAATTTAAAAAATTGGATACAATCATTAAAATGAGTAAAAATTTAGATTTTTTTTTTTGACTGATGGACTTCTTTTTGCTAATCTCATCAATATTCCTAATTTTACTAGTATCCCACAAAAGAAATGTATAAAAATATAACAGTTTAGGTAGGGAAATAATTGAAAAATCATGGGATCCAAATTCCCACAACAGTTGAACACTATTGGCTAAAGAGAAGTAAGGAGCAAGTTAAAGTAAAGCATAAAGTGAGTTAAAGGGTAAATAAGGATAGTTACACTTGCACCTCTCTCTCCTTTCTTCTTTCTTCCCTCTTCATTATCTCCTTATGATTCCTATCTTTAGCCTGAAAATCTCTTTAAACAATTTATACCTTTTTTTTTTATATATAGTAAAAAGAAAACACAGGCAGGGCAGGGATTAACAAATTAGTCTCAAAATGAAGATTAACCATTCCTGATTTTTCCTTATTTTAATTTGGAGAAGCTTTGGAAATAGTAACCTTTATAAGTGTAATATATGCTCTTCAGTTCACTCATTTAATCTAAAGTTATCTGAGATGACATGCAGAATTAATTTGTAGGAGGATATTAAACATTTCAAGTAGTTGCTTAATCCATCAAAAGCATGTATGTTTCAAGCTTTGCAATTATGAATATATATATATATATATATATATATATATATATATATATATATATACTTCATTTCTAAGTAAATATATTGTTGTTCTCTTTACATTAATATTTCTTTTAATATGAACTATTGAATGCTTGGAATTATTATTATTTTCAGTGTATGGTTGTTGATGATAATTATAATAATAAATAAGTATAAATGATAAAAAGAAAAGCAAATTTCAGCCTTCATGACAATAATATTATGCATTATTTTATTTTTTTTGTGTTTTCAATGAGATAATTAGTTTTAAAATAATTATTTAAATTAACTTATTCCGAAGCATTTATTATTGATTTGTCATTAAAATACTATGATCAGTTGTCATTGAAATATATAATAGTGCAAAAATTCAAACCTTCACAATCCCTTGTAATATATAAAAAGAAAAGTTTTACCATTTACTATTTATATATTGATATTATACATAAAACTTTCACATATTATTAATTCATCAAATGAAGAAATCTTAAAATAAATAATTATTTTTTTGTAAATTGCAAATACAAATCTTAGTGAAAAGCCAAATCAATAATTCTGTATATCTTAACATAATATTATGATTATTAACATTAAGAATATATCAATTATTTACCATCCATTATCTCTGGTAAATAAAAGAATATTTACAAATTTTAATGAACAACATGACTTAAACCTCTTATGAGTCTTTTTCTCCCTGTATTACAAGACAAATCATCGACCTTGATAATATTTATCATTCATTCTAAATTTTTAATCTACTTTTCAACTAAAGTCTAAATAAAGAGTTTGAACATAATTTTTTTTAGATAAAGAAAAAATTAAATTATTTTACATTTTTAAAATTATATTTATAACTTTTTATTTAGTGTAATATATTCTAAATCTTTTAAAATGGACAGTTTTACCTAAAACCAATCAATTTTATATTAATTTACTCACTATCAAAATTAAAATAAAAAACTAGTGTGATTTGCTAATATAATAGTATTTGATGGATCCGGAAATAACTGGAATTTAAAAAAAAGAAAAAAAGAAGAAGAAGAAAGTAAGTTAATTTTTTTTAGATTTATTTGAAATTTTCACTCTATGTTGGAACATATTCTTTAATATTTAATATGAGTGATGAGATCACGTTGAGGGGCGTTTATTAGGGCAAAGAACGTGAAGTACAAAAGAGCATCTCTACCTTCTGCTCAGTTGTTGGCTTTGTTGAACAGTGGACTTTACACTCACCTCACTTACCACAGTACCCTCACAATTCAATTTTCTTACACTCATTAACACGCGTATATATTCACAAATACACTTTGTACACTAACAAACGCCAATCAACAAATATCTCTTCACGCTTCTCTTAGCTCTCCCTCCTCACTCTTCCCTTTCTCTATCTCTATATGTCTCTCCCTCTTTAGGTTTCATTTGTCCATTCCTTTTAAGGGGCCACGCACCACTACTTGTACCTTGTGCAAATCCTTAATATCTTCGAATCTCTCAATGTTTTTTGATCTGGCTATTAACTGTCTCTTCTTTAGATCATTGTTTTAGCCTTTAAAAATCTTTACTTTTCTTCATTTGCTGTGAAGAACCTAGCTGGGTTTTGGTCTTTTGTATGTTTTCTTAACAGATTCAAAGGAATGGGTCTCTTGTTCAGGATGCAAATAAGCTTTTTCCAAAACCAGGTTAGTTTATTTTCTTTCTTTTATTTACATCTTTTGATAGGAAGGAACATTTGTTTTCTTGGATATTTCTATTGCTTTTAGTTTTTTGGTTTTTGTGGGTTTTTGGAGTTGAAGCTAATTGAGTTTGTTTTGATCGTTAGTTCAGCTCCATCTCAATCCTTATATTGCCTAAGTGAGAACTGTGATTCCTTTGTTGGATTCTACTTTGGATGACTTTAAAGAGCTTGTATTTGATTTTATGAGTGCGTGATCTTGGTTTTGGTTCTCTTATTGATTGATTTCCGTGGTGCTTAATTAGTGATCCCTAATTTGTGTTCTTGAAAGGATTCACCTTTTTTTTTTTTTTTTCCCTTGAATGTTACTCAAGCTGTAAATTTAAGATGCTCTCTATTGCTAGTAATCACATGTATATTTGCAGTGTTTGGTCCAAAACATAAGCAATTGTTACTATTGTTTGTGCTTCTATTGTTTTTAGGTTTTAATGTTTCCTAAGCATTTAGGTGGATAATAAGAAAATAAATTATTTGTTCTTATCTAAAGATTTAACTAATTGAGTTTTGAAAGTATAGAGCCTCCAGGATACTGATCTGGACAAGGTCATTGAGATAACCATATAAAGTTGAGTGTTTCATTTTTGAGCTCGTGATCAGTAAAGAGGAAAAAAAAATCGGAACTTGGCTTTAAGTTTTTATCCTTCTGGTTTCTCTTAGCAGCAAACAGGGTAAAAATTGATGTTTTTGTCAATAGATGGATCTGCAGATACTTGATATGTTGAAGCCTTCTCTCCAAGTTAATTTTTTAAAGCCACTGAAAAATTGGATTGTTGCCTTTCTATATAGAACTGTTTTTTGCAAGTAGACATCGAAGTGAAAGGGACTATGATCTTGAATTCTTAATTTTTGAATGTGAAAGAATCGAAATGATGCCATCAGTTAATCCCAAGAATGATTCAAGCGTTTTATATTGCAAAATTTGAATGATAGTTTGGATACATTCTGTATCTCTATCTGTCCCCTCTTGTGAAATAGAAAGTCTGTATTCATACTGGTATGAAACAGAATATATGATGAGATGATTTTACTGGTGCATGATTCTCAAAATCACTAGATTTTTTGTATACCGTAGTGCTGTTTACAATTGTGAGCTGAAGATTGTAATTAACTCCTTTGTTTTTTAATTTTCTTGCCTTTTGATTTGGCAGAAAGATTCTTTGTCTGTATGAATTTTTCTTTCACGGGATTATAAAGTTATGGGTAGGGGTAGAGGAAAGGGGAAAAAGTTGACTGTCAGCAATCATGATGATCCTGGAAGTGGTGAGGAAGAGAAAATTCCGGCACAGAAGAGAAGGGGAAGGCCTCAGAAACCACTTAAAGATGATATTGATGAAGAAGAAGTTGAAAAAATAGAAGAGGAAGATGAAGAGAATGGAAAAACAGGCATCACAAGCAAAGATACAAAAAGTCTGATACCAGCAGAAAATGGAAAGAAGAGGAAGCGATACTCACAGGCTAAGGAGAAATCTGATTCAGTGAAGGAAGAAAATGGTCTTGCTACCAGATCAAGTACTGATGACTCCACTAAATCTAATGGATTTCGTCATAATGGAAGCAGGCGGAAAAGCAAGCCTCGTCGAGCTGCTGAGGCAGGTGTTGAATGCAAGTGAGATTGGCTGTCTTTGGCAATGTCTTTAATGATGGCCTGATAGGTCTCTTGGTCTCTTGACTTGGTGGTTAAATTACAAGATAGGAAGTGAGGCCTAGGAAATCTCTAGTTTCATTTTTTTTGGGTTATTATTTTGATAATCTTTTTGGCAATTTTCCATTGCTAATTCCTTTCATTGTCATCGGGAGTTTTGGTACTGATTTGCTGGCTGTAATTTTTGATAACATTATTATGTTTTATATTATCACTGATCTCTTGCATCATATGATTGCATAACATGCTGTCACACTGTTGCTTCATTTCTGGAAATGTACAGTTTCTGATTGTTATCCACAGTATTGGTTGTGCCACTAACGGATTGGGTGGCATAGTTGCATTTCAATCTCTTGCAAAGCATAAATGATTGGTGATTCTGCTTTCTTCAGAAAATTTATTCTCCTTTCTTATCGACTAAAAAGAACTATGTGCAATATGAATTTTTGATAGGTAGATATGGTTTACATTTGCCTTTTGGATGGTATTGAAGGATGTACTCATGTTTTTGGCACTATTGTTATGTTAACAAGCAGGGCTGCATTATTAGGTTTTTGCCTTCGAAATACTTGATATCTTGTAATTGAGTTGTGTTTGCCTACTAGTTCTGTAGCTTCTCAATTAGCTGTTGGTAGGAGATATGTGTGTTGATTGTTATCTTCTTTGTTCAAGAATTTGCTCAATTTGCTGCACAGTTGAGTTTTGATCCTGTATTATTATGTTCTGGATTACTAGTCAAAGATGAAAAGTTATGATTGGAGGGACAACTTCATCAGAAGCTTCAATCTAAAGTCAGTTTTAGGGAAAAAGTCAAGCTGAGGAGCCTGAACAGGTGAGTGGAAAACCATAGCGTCTTACTAAATGTTTTGAGCTTCTTATTGTCGCTACTTATTGAAGAGAAGCATAGATTTAAAGAGAGAGAGTGTGAACCATACATGTAAGGATTTGTTTTCTATTGATGAGAGTTTTTAGCTGCCAGGTAATGGTAAATACATATGTGGAAATTTGTGAAGTGGTCTTTTGATGAGGCTACGGAACAGATTTGCATTACAGCTTAGGGCTTAGCTTTGCAGCTTACACACCCTGAGATGCAATGCTTTTGTGTGAGCTCTGCTCTTATGATTATAGTTTCAATCTTTGGTGCTTCTTAACCTCCCCATTTGTTGTGTGTATGCTCGAGATTTTCTCCAATTGTAGTTTTTATTTATTTTTTATGTTGCTGCTTGAGACTATAGGATATTACTGAAGTTGTGATGGATCAATCTTTCATAAAGTGACAGTTTCTAGGGTTTGATACTTGATCATGCCTTGTGGCTTTGTTCCTTTTTTTGAGGGAAGACAATTTTCACTCTCGTCTTTTGTCTGTTAATCCTTCTGGTACAGATGACCTTGCCAAGCAAGCGCGTCTACTTTTGAAGTTAATACGGGCCTCATTTTATATATATATATAGCAGTTCAAATTCGCTAGGATGATGTGAAAAGGTACTTTCCTGCAGATTTTGTAGGCTCAGTTTCGAGAATCTTGCATGAACCTGTCAGGGTAGTAAAATACTATTGTTTAGAGTGTATGTGAAAGAAAAGTCTAGAGCATGTGTGTGATTGTAGCATGTAGAATTGTAGATGACATCTAAATGATTGTAATATGTAGGTAAATGTTATCGTTGAGTGATAGGTTACCCAATAGCCCACATTCAATATCCTTTGGTTTTTATCTTTTAATGGTATGTAAATCTTCAATTTCCATCCAATACTTAGTATAACACACTGATGTGCCAATGCGTTTTGGAATTGGATCAAGTTAGATAATAGCCTTGCATGGAAGTAAGTGGAAAAAAATTTAGTGGAATAAAAATGAAAGTTGATAAATTAATTTTATTTGTGAGTTTTTTTTTAATGATGTAAATAAGAATAAATAGAGTAAAATTCATATCACTTACTTTTAAATATTTATTTTTTTTATTTAAATTAGGAGTTAAAGGATGAAATGAAAAGATTTTAAACAATTTATATTCATTAATTTTTTTAAGAAAACTTTTTAAATAATATAAAATTGATTAATCTTATTTACATGTTATTTCATATATTTCATTCTCTTTAATTTTCTTTTCCTTATCTTAAAAAAATTTTCATGCAATATCTAAGATTGATTGTGGATTTTTTTGTAGTATTTTTAAAATCAGACTTTGATTAAATTGATCAACTAGTTAAATTTTAGTTTTACTTATTTGGTGGATTTAACTGATTTGATTTAAGTAACATATTATTTTAAAAGAAATTAAGAAAACATGTAAATAATATTTAAAAAATAGAAAAAGAGTAATATGATAAAATTGTGAAAAATATTTTAAATTTAAATTTTAAGTAAATTTTAGAACTTTGAAATTCTATCGAATAATATAATTTTAATTAATTTAATGCAATTTATTAATTTTTTTATTTAATTAAATTGAATTGCTGATCAAATTTAATTTGTTCAATAAGCTTTGTATAAAAAAAAAAATGTGTTAGTTTTTTGGTGAGATATCAATCCCATAGCGTAGCATATCAGAAAATTCAGATTATCTGAATCTTACTAGGATTTTTAATTGCTGCACTAAAACATAACAATTAGATTTGGTTGATTTGATTGTATTTAATGAATCACGGGATATACTTGGAGCCACCGAACTATCAGTATCGACTTTCAATTCTGTCAATGGTTTTGGCAAAACGGTGATTAACCTTTTTTTTTTTTTTTTTTAGTAAAGGCGCTTCTTTCTTTCAAAATACGTTATACGGATGATGTGGCAGTCCTGATCATATGCCCCGCCTACAATAACAACGGCTTCAAAATTCTTCTCTCCAGTGGCAAACGAAGACCTTTGTTGCACGCAATATTTTACATTGATAAAATTTTATAACGTCTGTTAAATAAAATAATAATTTTAATTTAATAATAAATATTTTTTTTAAATCATATACATTTTAATTATATTATATTTGAATATATGTATTGGATAAATAATTATTTAGACATGTAAATTAGATAAACAAAATAATAACACTTTGCATTTGGAATACTTGAACACATACGTAATGTTTGTATAATTATATGAAAAATTATCTTATCTTACATGCATGTTATAATATCATAAATAATGATATTATAGAGTTTATTTTAAAGTATAAGAAACATTTAGAGATTAGGAGATGAATGAAAGTGATTAAAGAGTGAATAAGATGAACTAAAAGAGGAAAAAATGAACTTCGAACCAATAGAAATAAAACACTATGATTTTGTATTGTTACAATAGGTCTGCAAGTAAAATTTTTCACTCTTGAGGATCAAAATAGAGAGGTTAAATGGGAGGTACAACATAAGAAAAAAAAAAGTTAAGGAAGAAAGAAAGGAGGAAGAAGGAGGAGGAGAAGAGGGAGAAGAGTAAGCTGCCTAAAAAAGAATTATAAGGTTTTCTGGTTTGGGGAAATAAGTTCTTGAGGCATTGAAGATAATAATGGGAATAAACCGAAACTATATGCGACTTGATAAGTTTGAAGGAGGAGGTAAGTAAATAGTTAATAATACTATACGTGTGATTGGTTAAATGTAATGAACATACACTCAATAGAATAAAATATTATTTAATGAGATGATATTGATGAATACATTGATGAAAATATGGTTATACTATTGATTTTTTTATTTTCATGAGACGTTGATAAATTATGATTGGAAATGAGAATATGTGGTGATATGAGCTACCAAAATTATGGATGTTGTCATTAGTTGTTTTATTACTAAAATTTTATTGGGTTTTATAGTTGATTTGTTGAAAGACTAATACTTGATATTGTTCGGCAAACAACAATATTCATAATCTGTGTGACAATGATATATAACAACTTGTGTGACAATAACATTCGACAGTCTGTTGACAATAATATATAACAACCTGTGTAGTAATAATATATAACTGTCTATGTGGCAAATATATAACTGTCTATGTGACAATAATATATAAAAAACATGTGTGACAATAATATTTGATAGTCTGTATGACAATGATATCTAAATCCTGTGTTATAATAATATTTATAGTTTGTATGATAACTAACAATGAAAGCATTTTATGACAATAATATTTATAGCCTATGTGCCAATAATTTATGATAGTTTGTATGATAATACCATTTGATAATTTGTGTGGCATTTAAAAGTAAAAATTTTTTATTTCGTACAAGAATATGATGATGAGTTATTTATAGTTAAATATTTGTTATATTATTTGAGATTTAGCTATGTATATTTTATTGTAAATAATTATTATGTTGTGAAACAAAATATTTAATGTAAATAAAATAATAATAATTGAAATGAAGTATTTTAACAATAATGAATAGAATGAGAGGATTTTAATGATATTATGTCATTTTAATATTTCATATTTTATAAATAAGTTAATGCATTTACTTTAGAAATTATTAGTAATTGGGACGTCACAATTTATTTAATTGATGAAAATTTAAATTTAGAATTTAATCACTAATTACCAGGCTTTCGATCTACTGCTCAAGGGACTTTACTTTTGGGTTTTTTTTTTTTTTAATTGGATGCGTTGAAGTTTATTTTTCATGCATAATGATATGGTGCCCAAATGATTTAATTTAAAGTAGATTTATTATATTTCTTCGCGTTCAATTATAATACATTTTATTAGTATTTTTTAAAATTTTTGGTAATAATTAACTATTATACTTAAAAAAAAATTCAGTATCACTAATTAAATTATTTAGATAAGAGAAAAGCTATGAATTAGTATGTTTGCGCATGAATACAGTGTTGGGGCTCTACTCTTTCCTATGATCCTAAGCTAAGTTTTGGGTTGAGCTCTTCTCAAGCTCCATTTTTTTTTTTTCATGAAATTGAGCTCACTGGAATTTCATTTGCCAAATTGTTGTATCCATAAGATTACAGTTTCAATTTTTTTTTTTAAAAAAAAAGTTTGGATTTTTAATTTAATTAATCTATATAATATAGTACTATACACATTAATGACATTACATAAACAATTGTAAATAATCTACTATCATGATACTTAAAATAATGATTCATTCGTTTACATGATTGAAAAAAGTAATTCATTATAGTAATTTCGTAAAATTTGTTTTCTTTAGATATTTATCAAGATAATTTAACTTTAATTAAATGCAAAAGAAAAAAGTTTAAAATCAGAATAATTTTTTGTAGAAAATTTCAAAGTTTGAAATTTCAGAATCATATTTATTGAGAAAATTTTATCGTAAGTAACGTTTCGATTTAATATAAAATTGATGTGACTATTAGATGACTCACAACTAAAAGAGAATGAAAATATATATTTTAAATGGGACTATTATAAAATTCTGCTTATTTTCTCATATGAGTATTCCCTGCATCAAATAGTCACATCAATTTATGAGACCTTTTAATCAATCTTGTATGTATCTACATTGGTGGATAATTAATGGGTCCTTTTAATGACTTGTCCAAACGTAATGGCTACGATTGAATTAATTGTCGAGTGTCTGTAAATGCTAATTTCTCTGCTTGTTTAGTTTGTCGTTTAATAATAAAGGATTAGCTGTATTCTCAACAAATAAAATAATAAAGGATTTGCAGTAAATTGCCAGGCACGAGCCTTGACTGCCAACAGGAAAATGTCGCATTCGTTGGCACGTTTTTGGAAAACAAAGTGCTCCCATTCTTTCCAATGCTAATCCTTTTATTTTGGTACATAGGAAAGGATTGGGAATGAATGGCTGTTACTGATTTTTTTCAGTTGAAATTTGACTGCCTAACACAGGG
>CATIWR010058754.1:0-10286 GCA_949677035.1 Omphalea diandra | reverse complement strand
CGAAACTTGTTTGAGACCATAAATAGATTTCTTTAATTTACAAACTGAGTGTTCTTTACCACTTTCTTTAAAACCTTCCAGTTGCACTATATAAACTTTCTCACCCAAATCACCATTTAAGAATGTCGTCTTGACATCCATTTGATGTAATTCTAAATTGAAATAAGCAACCAAGACCGTAATTATCCTAAAGGAATTTTTAGAGGAAACAGGGGAAAAAGTCTCATTATAATCAATACCCTTACACTATGTAAACCCTTTAGCAACCAATTTAGCTTTAAATTTCTCAACCTTTCCTTTAGAATCCGTCTTGGTTTTGAATACCCATTTGCAACCTATGGGTTTGTTATTAGAAGGAAGTTCCACTAGTTCCCAAACTCTGGTATGACTCATTGATGTCATCTCATCTTTTATAGCATCAATCCAGAATTCAGAATAAATACTTTTAACAGCCTCATCATAAGATACATGATCAATATCATGACCTATATTATAATCACATTCACCAAGACAGACCTCATAATCATTTGGAATTGTTGACCTTTTAGCAACAACATTTTGTTCAGGACTACCAGACATGGTATATTAGGCAACTATTCCACACTATTGCAAATATTTGGCAAACTCTCTCATATGTTGCCCAGTCTCATTATATTTGTCATAATATTCACCCCTATGATTACATCTCACAATTTTAATGACTTTTCCTCATTATTTCTCAATCTCAATTTTGAAAATTTTAAACACCTCAATGATATAAGATTTCTCGTTTACCAAGTATAAATAGTCACAACGAGAAAAATCATCAATAAAAGTAATAAAATATTTATTGCCAAGGTGAATAAGGCCCACTAATATCAGTATAGATAATGTCCAGAAGATCTGAACTTCTATTAGCACCTTTCTTTTTATTCTCAGTCAATTTACCCCTTATACAATTCACACAAACATCTAGATCCTCAAAATCAAGAGAAAAGGAATGTAATCTTTCACTAGTCTTCTAATTCTTTCTCTAGATATATGACCTAAACGTTTGTGCCACAATGAAAATTTTTTTTTCTCTAACTAAGGATCATTTGACCACAACATTAGCTTCACAAGAATATTCACAATCTCTTGCATCATCCAAACACAATCTATATAAATTATCGAATAAAACTCATTTACTGATCAATTTGGAATCTAAAAACATATTGGCTCTTCCATTACCAATAGTAAAATGATATCCAATTTTATCCAAAATAGAAACAGAGACTAAATTTCTCATTAAAGATGAAACATAAAAGGTGTTCTCCAAAACTAGACAAAATCCAGATTCCAATATTAAGCTGATATACAATCTCATCTTAAAATTGAAACATAAATCAAGTTTCAAACCCCTAAGTTTGGTTTGAAGGTGAACCATATTTAGAATATAATCCCTCACATTCTCACTCTGATTGTATCTCATATTGGTTAACTGACTCATTAGGGTCACAGCCTCAGTTTTATCAGATACAAAATATCTATTTTCTACAGCAACAATAAAACTTTTGTAGTAACATCAGTGGGAAAACTATTCCTAAGGTATTCATGAATAGTTTTCTCACATAGCCATAAAACTAAAACGATTAGATCTCTCCCACTTGATATGTAATTCATTTTCCTTCAATATTATTCTCTCAGGTGGGTTTAACAAGCTCATCATCACAAAAAAATATATTCTATTTCACTCATTCGCAAGACAAATTGAATGTCCTATTTCCACCTCTTAAAGTTTGTGCTAGCCAAAAGTTCAACAGTTGCAATACTATTATTGAAACTAAAGGAGACTGATTGCACAAAACAAGAGCATGTATTAGAATTGGACTATATATAAAGAAAAACAAATTTATAATTTACTCAATCTAGAAAATTCTGGCATCACTACATATTCTCTTTTGGGCAGAACATGCACATGCAATAGAATTTCTAGTTATGATGCTCACAATCAAGTTCACACTAGTTTCGAGAAATTTATCCCCTTTGGGCAAACAGAGACTCTAGACTAATGCAACTTTAAGCACAAATAGTTTCATCTCAACAAGCCCTCCCAAAATCAATGCATCTAATAACCCCCTTTGGGCAGGTTATTATAGACATTAATTTGGAATTTTCATTTCAACTCAAAAAGCTCTCCCAAAATCAATGCATCTAATAACCCTCTTTGAGCAGGTTATTAAATACATAGATTTGAAATTATCTCTTTGCAAAAATTAAAAAATAACTTTATGAATTTCAATGGATGTCCCACATTGGTGGTAACTCTCATATCAACCCATAAAATTATTTTTAATTAGAGATTTATTATACCCCAATTAAAATACATACTGAACCCAAATATATATTTCAAAAAATACACAAAGTATCAAACACAATATAACTTAATTTTAAACACATAATTATTTTCTCATATATGTGCAAAAAAAAAAATTTATTATTTATTTATTTAATTTTATCAAAAAATTAATATTGCTAAATAATAAACTGACAATTAACTTATATATATATATATATACCACATAAATATTAATATACATATATATTAATAATTATTGAAATAAAATCAAAATATACCATATAGAATCATGAATATAGGCATGTCTATATAAATATAAACTGGCATAAGGAAGTAACGGTTAAATCACTTAGCTTAGACGGCAAGGCTCAAAATCGACCAACCTGCGGTCGTGGGTTCGAGACCCATGACACACATTCTCAATTTTTTTTCTTGCATTACAGATTCGCCCATCTAAAAGACACTCACAACTAAATTTTGGTTGTCTTCATCCAGTTTCAAGTGGGCACACAAGTACACTCACAGTACCGCCAACCAAAATCACAAGAAATCTCACATGGACAGAAATAGTTGCGAAATCAACAGGAAAGAGATGATGAGGCTATTTCAAGGAAGCTTTGTAGTGCAGTTACTACCAGAATCATCTGTGATGATCCTCTCCCTCATCCTCTTCGATCTCTGTCATTTGCGATTGATTTTGAATGACGACAAAGCAAGTGTATATCCTCCCTGTGACTCCGACACGGACCTTGAATCTGAAAAGGTTTGGGCCGCTGGACATTTGGGATTTTTGGTTTTGAGGAAGAACCAGCAGTAGAGAGGGTGGAATTGGGTAGGGATTTGAGGGCAAACATGCGAAGAGAACTAAATGTTGGAAATCTATTCCTGTTTTTTTTTTTTTTTTTTGTAATTGCGAATTAGTTTCTAATCATAACATTAAAACCCCAGGCGATCGATTTACACCGTCGTCAAACACCAGTTGTTTACGCGGCTGGGTTTTGGGACCAAAAGAAAAAAGAAAACTTTTCTTTTGTTGTGTTATGCTTTGAATCGCAGAAGAGAAAAAAATTGACAGAAACAAAAAGCTTTGGTGAATGCGGGTTTCGAACCCGTGACGCTCATGTGATCAAGACGGTCACTGGACGTCTGAGCTAATCCATCAGCTCATCATGATTGAAGCAAATCAAATATATATATTAAATCGACAGAGCTCCATTGATCATCAATATATATATATATATATATTCTTAACAATACAAAACATCTAGGGTTCTAAATCATATACCACAACCATGCTCTGATACCACATGTAAAATATTTAATATAGGATCTTGTACATAAATTTAGAACACCAAATCTAATAATTGAACATAAATAAATTGCGTACATGTCTCCGCGTTGACAATATCTTTCTATCATATATATGGTTTTTTAGAACAAAATGCATATGAGGTTTTGTCTCTAAGTATGCTATAGACTTCTTTCTGATGCATTAGTCTCACATGGTGGTGTGTGCAAAGGCTGGATGCAATGGTCGAACCTCTCAATTGGCATATGACTCATATCTGCATATTCATTTTGATGATCACCATCAGATTTGCAGTTTCTCAGACTCCTATGACTAGCTGCAGCCTTGATTTGCCATCTTCATTGTCTGGTTTTAACTCAAGTTGCATAGAGGGAGATTGGGATGGTTTCCTATCAGAACAACATTGTGGGTCAACGTTTCAGGCCTTCCTTCATACACTCAGTTGAAGAGCGAACATGACTTATTTACCTGAACTCTAGAGAGCAAAAGAGTTGTCTGGCCAAAATGAAGATATCTAAAGCAGATGCTTTCAGTTGTGGGATTCACAAGCTGAGAAGTGGAGTTGGAGGTTCTTCTGATTTCTCTGTTGCCAATGTTACTCATAGGTTGGGCGGTGAACTAAAAAAGTTAACTGAAAACTGCAAACTTGATGGTTCTGATGGAGAATCAGACCAATCGTGCAGTTCCTGCATAAAGAGCTGGCAGGACATCAGGGAAAAGCTTTCAAATTCGATATCCACCTATGGAACTGATATATGTAGGTTTGCAGTGCCAGTAACATTAACAAGCACTAGGATTGCTGATAGAATCATACATACATAGAGTTAACAAATGCCTCGAGACTGAGAAGCAGAACATCAGCAATTGTAAGTAGCTTAATGAAACTCAAATGCCCTACAGAGTCATAATTTTCAGTTTGACTTGAGAATTTCCACAATGCATTGCAATTCTTTGTCAGATTCAACAGAACTAAAAGGCGAAAGGACGCCCAAAATCAGTACAGGTATTTTTTTGATAATTTTGTAGTTTAAATGTGCAAATCTCTTATGTATTCCAAAGGTAATTATGATCCTGTTACTGAACATGGAGATTTCACTTCGAAGCAGGCATCTGGATTCTAATGGGATGCCTTATCGGGCTGCAGTGATTATAGTAACTATTGCCACAATCTCTGTGTGTAGAAGATGTCATAAATCAAAATTTCCAACCAGAAAGAATGGTAATACTTTATACCACATAAACAAGTACGATTCTCGCTAATTGGTATGAAAATATGTTGATTCTGTAATTCATTTGGCAGCATTTAAGAATCTAACTCTGAAAGGTTCTTATTGTCCAAAATTTCCATTCAAGGAGATCTATTCTGCTACTGAGAATTTAAGTGAAAAGAACCTAATTGGTGAAGGAACTGCAGGTGAGTTTCTAAGTGTAACATAGTATACAAATATCATTATGAATAAGTGGAACCTAATAAACCCATAACATTCGTATCTTCTATTGAGATGAAAATGCTCTAGCCTTTTGCGATTGTTGTCATCACAGAAAGTTCCACTTCTATAATGAGGCAACCACTAACCAATTCTAGCTACATGTCATCAACTAATAAGCATTGCTAATTTGCTAGGAAAGGTGTACAAAGGCATATTGTCAAATAATCAGCATGTTGCGGTTAAGCACATCATTAATGATGGAAATGCAGAAACTGTTATCAGGGAAGTAACGAGCTTATTGCCCGTGAGAAACCAAAACCTTGTTGCGTTGCTAGGATACTGTGTAAGAAAAAAATGAGCATTTTCTAATCTATGAACTGTGTGCCAATGGAAATCTCTCCAAATGGATTTTTGGTACTCCCTTTTTGCATGCATATCACTCTTCACTTTTCTGGTAGATACATTCGGTGCTGATCAACGGAAAATTGATCCACAGCAGGGAAGGATAAGAAGCTATCTTGGATCCAACGGCTTGAGATAGCAATTGATAGTGCTCAGGGTTTGTGGTTTCTCCATACATACCCAGAAGGCTGCATTGTTCACCGTGATATCAAGGTCTCTCAAGATTCTTACCTTACCTTACATTACATTTTCTACTACAGCTTGACAGGAATGAGTGGCCACTGATTATAACATATATTTTTCCCTTATGCAGCCAACAAACATTCTCTTAGGTCCAAATTTTGAAGCAAAGCTCTCAGACTTCAGATTGTCTAAGGTTATCAACCACGGTGAGACCGACGCAAGCTCAGAAGTAAGAGGAACATTTGGTTATGTCAATCCTGAATACAAAAACAACCGCCGAGTCGATTCTTCAGGCGACGTTTATAGCTTTGGAATATTACTTCTACAGATCCTCTCTGGGAAGAGGGTTATTAATATGAACTTGAAGAAACCAATGTCATTGGATAAAATGTTCAGCCTCGATCATCATTCATCATTGTTTTCATATTTTAGAATAACTGATGAACAATCCTTGTAATTCTTTTTTTGGGTCCCAGAGAAAATCCGTTACCAGAGGAGGCAACATAATAATATTTGCGGATCTTAGGCTGGATGGGGAGTACTCAGCAGAAGCTTTTGTTATTGTGTTTCAGTTTGCATTGTCATGCACAACACCTAAGCAAAAAAGACCGTCCATGGAGCAAGTTATTGTAAGATTAAAAGAAGCCCTTAAAGTATCATTGAGTGCAAAACACCACTCCAACTTTCAATTTCATAATGGACAAGTTTTCCTACTATTGCGGAATTGTTTTATCCAAACTTCCAATGGGTTACTAAACTATAATGAAGATTGGTAATCCTTTTGTGAAAAGCTAGAAGTGTAGGAAGAGATTATAACCATGTTGCAGCATCATAGATGTTGGAAACAAGAACAAGAAACAGAGCAGAAAATACAACAAGAACAGAAACCAGAAAAGGAAAGAGATAAAGACAATTTTCTTGGAATGGATCTATTCTTTTTCTCATTACATTCTTTCTTAAGAGAGTTCACTTGCATACAATAGAATGTTACAGCTGGCTCCACTATAGTGTCTAAATTTCTCTACATCAACCTATAAAAGCCATAGACTTGGCTGTAGCAAATTGGTTATTTCTTTACTGTTGTTGCTAGAATTTTCTACACTTAGGCTGATTACATCATTAGATACAAAACATAATTAACAAAATGACTAGGTTTTCTAAGAGAACTCTCAACTCTCAATACCCTTCCTTGAGAGTTTTCTTGAAGACCATTAGTAAACTTCTCAAAGCTTTAAACCTTCTTCTTGCCTTTAATTGGATGGATATTCTTATAAATATGTTTAACTCGACCATTAATGTTTGCAGCTAAAACAACGAAAATTTTATCACTAAATCATATGAAATCTTATTGAAGCAGATTAACTGATTTGCTTCTGAGGCAACAACACAATTTCTAGCATTAGGACTTTAAAATTTTTTAGTTAGATTAAACTACATAATTTTCTCTGTTTGAATTTCATTGTTGCAAACAATTAATTTCGATTTCCTCACATCTGAAATAAGATTACAAGTAGCTACACTACATCGCTCAGCTTTTGTTTTTTTTCCAACACCAATAAAATCCATTTTTTCTAAACGTTTGTTTTCTTATCTTCACTTTCATCTTGATCAACTACTACATCACCTTCAGCAGAATATACGACAGCTACCAATTTCAAGACAAAGTTATTGTTTGTCATTATTGCTCCTGTAATCTTATGGCAACTTGTTGTGCAACACTAATAAAATTTTGCTTAAGTTGTAAACAGAACATTTGGAATTATCGTTCTTTGTTTGGAGTAAAATTGGACCTTTTTTCTCAGTTTGTACAACCTCTCTATTTGCTATTCTAACTTTGATTTTGATTAATCTAAGGACTGGAAGAAGCTTGCATTTTTGGCCATATGATTGCTACAACTAGTCTACTCCTATTACATCTAAAAATCTCTCCTATTCATAATTACACGTCTATATTGCTTATAGTATCTAAAATAGTTTGTCTATCTCATTCTCTTTCGGAAATAACTACACTATTTGCTACTTCAATGTTCATGGGCCAATGACCACCTAATTACAATGGGCAAAAGCTCGCACCGCAATATATAAAAGCTCATTCCTCTTGAATTTAAGTCTCTCATGTAAATAGAAAAAACTCGTACTATCTTGGATAAAAATCCATCTTTTCAATAGGTAAAGTCAAATAACTCTTTCTACAATACTTCTATTTATGAAGTTAATCTTCTCCAATCATAATTCAATAGGAATCTACATTTAATTAGGAATAACTCTTAACTAGAAGCCCAATTTCATAAAAGACAAAATTTTTCATCCATTTGAGGAATATTTCTCTTGAACAAAATAGGAAAAATCTTTTTCAAGTCTCATAAGGAATTCAAGTCAAATCCTAATAAATCTTCATCTTGATTCAAAATTTCTCAATCATGCATGCCTCAAATTCTTGAGCATCTTTCATGTTTGTCAAATCTTCATGCTTAAACTTAAACTCTTCAAATCTTCAATCTTCAAATGATCTTAGATGTAGCTTTCTTCTTTCTTTAAAATTAATTTTCGTGTCATCAACTTGTTTGATCTTGCATTAAGAACTCCACTTCATTTTGAACCCTCCACAATGCCTTCATTGATTTTATTGCAAATGTGCTACTTATATGGTAGTAACTTAAACATCAACCAAACTCGCCAAGATCATTTCCAAGCTCTGATACCATTTATCATGCATCTATGTCACAGTTATTGTGACTGTAGAAGTGTACAAACCATCTAGAAATAAAGCAAATCCAATAGCAATAACATTTTATATGATTCAACCTCTTAATAGGACTATGTCTACGAGTGTCATCTTTCACTATCACCAATAATACTAATTACATCTATAAACTCAAAGCACTTTCACAAACCAATTAATATCAGTACGCCCAAAAGATCTTCACTTACAGACAATTATACATTTATATTACTCATAGCAACAAAAATAGTTTATTATTTGATTCTCCTCTACATATAACTAAATTATTTGCTACTTTAATTTCTATAGATTAATGACCACCAAACATAATAGGCAAAAACTCTCATAATAATAAATAAGAGCCTCTCCCCCTTAGACTCAAGTTTTTCACATTAATGTATGAAACTCCCATTGCCTTGATCTAATGAGTAAAACTAAATAACTCTTCTTATAGTACTGGTATTATGAAGTTAGCCTTCTTCAATAATACTTCAATAGGAATCCACATTTAATTAGGAATAACTCTTAATAAGAGTCCTATTTTATATTGAAAATAATTTTTCATCCACTTAAGCAATATTTCTCCCATATAGAGTAGAAAAAAAATCTTTTCCAAGTCTCACAAAAAATTTATGTCAAATCCTAATAATAGTATAAAATACATCTTACTTGTATTTTACGATGGTCTATATTGGATCAAAGAACTCATGTCATGTACCAATATGTCCATCATCATATAGTTATGGTACTTCATTGCTTGTAAATTATCATGTCAAATCCATGCGACTATAAGGAGATGCACCAACAATAGGATCAAAGCCGGAGACTATATTTAGAACACTAGAAGGAAGCCTAACTTGTGATGCAGAACATAAAATTGAAAATCATTATATGTTCAACTGATTACTCTTTTTTTAAGGAAAAAAAAAACCTTTATTCTTTTTAAAATGTATCGGACACATTTAACTGGAAAATTATTAGATAAGCATATTAAAAGATATCTCACACTTGGTCCATCATAAAAAGAGCAAAGAGAAGCATTTGCTCCATGGTCTTCAGAACAATCGTATTAGCACAAGCTAATGCAAGACCAATCTTCCAAGCATACACTAGAAGAAAAAAATTTCATAGAATTCTGTGTTGAACATAAAAGGATTCATGAATTTGGTACAATTTATTAGTCGAAAATATGAGATAATGAATCTTCTTTGCCCACCATAAGGAGTTTTTAAATCTAATTTGAAAATTCAGATTTCGAAAGAATTCAAAAGAGTTGAGTTTTATTTTAGTAATTATTTTATTTGGAAATATTATATTTAAAAGAATTCATTAGTTTATTTTAAAAATAATTTGATAAGAAAATAAAGTATTTTATTAATGGTTTAATTAACTTAATATTTATTTCAAAAAAATTATATTATTAAAAGTGAATGAAGGCTATTAATGGAATTAATTATTTCTTTCTTTCACATAATTTATTTCAAATGAGACCTAAAAATTAAAATGGTAAACTTATTTATATCTATGAGATAAAAACATATATAAGATAGGTGTTTGGCTTAATAATCCAAAAATTTAAAATTTCGTATCAATTTACACATTGATTTTGATGTAGTGATTAATATACTTTTTATGGGATCTTTGTAAAAGAAATGATACACACATGTTAAAACAGTTGTTACAAATACATAAAATTTTACAAATACATAAAATTAAGGCACAACATAAAATATGATAACTTTTGTTTTCTTTCACCTACAAGTATAATATTTGAACTAGTCGTACCAACATTGGTACTTGAACATTTGCTATCTGTTAACAAAGGGCTTTTTATGGAAGAGGAAAATTAAAAAATCAAATAAGTGAATTAGAGAATTTTCAATTATATTTGTCCAAAGAGAATGAATTATATTATTAGGACGG